>CM077091.1:22415403-22697201 GCA_039513925.1 Platanthera zijinensis
ATATGTGTCGACACAAATTCTGAATAAGTCGACAACAATACTCTAGATGTGTCGACATGTCGCTCTAGACTATGTCGACATAAAATCTCTGATGCGTCGACACATCTACTCTTTGTCGACACCATTTTTCTGAGTTTGTCGACACAAATCCTCTGTGTCGACACTTAAATCCTGAATGAGTCAACACAGTTTTACTTAGCCAAATTTTGCTAAACTAATCTATAGTTAGCATGCCTAATTCAATTTTAAATCTATTGAATTTTGTTTCATCCAGAGGCTTAGTAAATACATCTGCAATTTGATAATCTGTCTTAACAAATTCTAGTGAGATGTCTTCTTTTTCTACATGTTCTCTAAGAAAATGGTATTTTATTTCTATATGCTTAGTACTACTATGTGAAAAAGAATTATTTGCAATAGAAATAACACTTTTAGAATCACATAATAAAGGTGTTCTACTTACCTAGATACCATAATCTTTTAGTTAATGCTGAATCCACAATAGTTGTGCACAGCAACTTCCAGCTGCAACATACTCAGACTCAGCTGTGGATATTGCCACACTAGTCTGCTTCTTACTATTCCATGATATCAACCTCCCTCTGATACCACTTGATAGTTTTGTAGTCTGGAAAATTCCTGACTTGTGCTGGTGCTGCTGCAGCCATACCCATTGGTTTCCTTGGAAGATGGGATTTATTGTCATGGACTGGCTTATTGGCTTTAACAGCTTTGTCACTTAGAACCTCAATCTTCTTATGACCATGAATGTGTTCATGATCATATTTGTTAGAAGGCAAGTGCACCTTTCTAAACATAACAGGGAATGAAAGGTTTAGTGGCTGGACATGAGCTTTGCCTTTTCTCTTGAATTGGGCAGCCCTGGGGTTACCTTTGAAGCCTAATCCTGCCTTACCCTTTTGAGCCACAAACTCATCTATTAAAGGTAAGAAAGATTTTGGCTTAGAGTAACTAGCCACTAAATCTTTCTCTATTCTTAGTCTGGCCTCCAGACTCTTAATTTGATCATTGTTATATTTGATTGTGCCCATCTAAATAAAGGTTATATTTTTCAGTTTGGCAATCTCATTTAACTTTTGATCCATTACTTTTTCAAACTCAGTTGCAGCCACCTTAAGATCAGTAATTTCCTGAGCCTGAGTTTTGACTAGGTTCTTGCTTTTCTTAAGAGCCTGCAACAAGTCCCTATATTCATCCATCAACTGATGAATATCACCTTCAGATTCAGATTCATTCACATCACTTGATGTAGATGAATCTGACTCTGAACCAGTACTAAAATCAAAAGAACTAGAAACCTTTTGTACCTTACTAGAACCAGGCTGATCCTTGCATTGGTTATCTTCTAACTCAGCCATCAGACCCATGTATTCCTTGTCTTCTTGATCATGAATGGAATCCATCAGTTGCAGAAATTCCTCTTCTTCATTGGCTGCATACAATCCTATGTATGCTTCTGCTTCAGATTCTGACTCTGATGAGGACTGATCTGAAAGACTCTTATCCTTCTTTGCAACAAAATATTTCTCCTTCTTGCCCTTGTGTTGAGTCCTTTTTCTGTCTACTGACTCCTTTCTCTTTTATGGACATTCAGCTACCATATGTCCAGTCTTATTGCAGCAATAACAAACAATCTTAGAAGTTATGGCTTTGCTGGGCTTAGTTCTGTTTCTATCATTTCCTGAGGAATTTCTCTTCTGATAGTACTCATCTACTGGCTGTGATGTGGAGGGCATGGACTTCCACTGCTTCTTTTTCAAGAACTTTTGAAACTGTCTTGTAAAGGCAGCAAAGTCAGTATCTGAGTCACTGCTCCCTGATTTCTGACTATCTGAATTTTCTGTTATTTCTTCTATAGCTTCCTTGAGAGGAGATGAAGACATCCTCCCTTTCTTTCTAGTGGCTTCAACTTTGAAAGCCACAGATCTATGCTCACCTTTTGTACTTCTTTCTTCCTCCTTCCTAGCCATCAATTGCATTTCATATGAAAGCAATTTTCCAAACAAGGTTGGAGGAGAAATATCAGCTAACTTGGCCACTTCTCTAATGGCACATATTTTGGTATCCCAATCCTTTGTTAAAGATCTGAGAAACTTGTCATTCAGCTCATATGTACTGAAGACTCTTCCATAGGACATTAGTTCATTCACAATCCTATAGAATTTCTTATAACACTCAGTTATGCTATCAGACTTTCCTTGTCTGAAGCTCTCATATTCTTGATTGAGCATTGATTTTTTTGTCTTGTCTTACTTCTTCAGATCCTTCCATATAGACAATCAAGGTGTCCCACATCTCTTTGGAGGTCTTGCAATGTATTAGATTTTGGAAGGTGGAATCATCTATTGCACTTACTATGATGTTTTGAGCTCTCTTGTCCATAGTGGCTAAGATGATTTCCTCCTTTGTCATTTCTGAAAAATCCTTAGGTGTTTTCTGATTTGCATCTAATACAGAAATCTTCATTGGAATGTATGGACCTTCTTTCACTGTGATATAAATTCTTGTGTCTGAGGCCTCCATAAACAGCCTAACCCTTTCCTTCCAGATTCCAAAGATTTCTTTTCTGTAGATGGGTAGCTTCATAGATCCCAACTCCTTGTGATTCTCACCTGAACCCATTTTCTTGATTCTTGATTCTGCCTTTAGATCTAACTCAGACTGTTAAGTCTTTCTTTGAGCAACCTCCCTCTAATACCACTTGATAATTTTACTTTCAAGATTACCTAGACACTTAGAGGGGGGGGGGGTGAATAGGTTCTTATTTTCTTTTCAAACTTAAGGCAGAATGATTAAGTAATTAAAGACTATTTTCTATGAGTTCTGCAGCTACTTTAGCAATCACAATCACACAATCTAGAACTACACATCACAGATTGCAACAAGTATTTATAGTGGTTCCCCAAGATCTGGGTACATCCACTTTCCCCCTTCGCCTATCTAGCAGTGTGCTAGATTCAGCCAAACTCTCTTCTTTATCTCAGATCCTCAGATCCTAGAGCTCAGAATCCAAAATGGATTCCTACAACTCAGAGTGATACCACACTCTTACAGCTCAGGCAATTCAGCCCTACCTCAGTCTTTATTCAAGACCTACAACTCAGAGATTATCTCTCCTACACTCAGGCAATTCAGCCCTACCTCAGTCTTTATTCAAGACCTATAACTCAGAGATTATCTCTCCTACACTCAGGCAATTCAGCCCTACCTCAGTCTTTATTCAAGACCTACAACTCAGAGATTATCTTTCCTACACTCAGCCTTTATAAATTAGGCTTACAACTTAGATCTATTAAAAGATCCTACAAGATTTGAGTAAAATATATTTTTATCTTGCTCCTGGTGAGAGAGGTGGAACAAGATAGTGTTCTTGATCAGCTTCTTGATAAACCAGATGGATAAAATCAACTGGAACTTAGCTTTCTTCAAAACTTCTTGAATCTGAACTTTGTTGAGTTGATCTTCTTTGAAATAAACTGATCAGCAGCTTTCTCCTTAGATTTCAGAATTTGAATCTGAATCTTCTTGACAGATAAGTTCAGAATCTGTTTCTTTTGAAATCTGAGACAGCTTTCTTCTTGCCATCTTTTGACTGGATCTCTCTTTATCCAAGTCCCTTGAAGATAATTCAGAATTCTTGACTGAATTCTACTTAGACAGATTCTGATAGTTCAATCAGAATATCTTCTTAGATCTGCAAAGATCTTCTCCTTATTGTTACTTGTTATTCAGTGTTCAGTTTTCAGTTTTTTTTCTTTCAGACACTATCCGTCTATTTATAGCCTTCATTCCTGGTAACCGGCTGGTCCGGTTCCTAACAAACTTCTGTCTGTGTCAATCACGCCAGTTAATCTGTAGAGACCCACAACTGTCAAATCTTCAAACTGCTAAGGATTCTTTGTTTCTGCCAGAAAGTGTCGAGACAAACTGTCAATATGTGTCGAGACAATTGTTAAAATGTGTCGACACAATTTGATTAAGTGTCGACACAATCCTTTGTGATGTCGACACAGCTTCTTGACACAACTTTTTGAGAACGTGTTGACACAAATAGTTGTATGTTGACACAATTACTTCAGCCCCACACTTATTGTTGATTCTGCTAAGTGTCGACTCAGTCTCTAAGTGTCGACTTAGCTATTGTTGACTTCTGCCTCTGTGTGTCGACACATCCTCCTGGTGTCGACACAGTTGATGTCGACTATAATCTTGTGTGTGTCGACACTGCCTCCCGGTGTCGACACAGTTGATGTCGACTATAATCTTGTGTGTGTCGACACTGCCTCCCGGTGTCGACACAGTTGATGCCGACTCATTTTCTCCGTGTCGACACAGCCTCCTTCAAGTGTCGACATAATTTTCCTGAAGTGTCGACACATCTTCTTCTGGTGTCGACACATGGACTTAGAAATTTTTCATACTTTTAACCTGCACATATTCAACTTAAACAACATCAAATACACCTTGATGTATATCATTATGCTAAGTTAGGCTTCTTCAAATCAGGTACACATTTTCCAATGTACCCAACATAAGCCTCCTATTTTCTTTAAGAAGGTAGTTAATCCTACTAACATGTATGATCATTACACAAAACATGGTCACTGTGAGTATGAAAATCACATGGGCAAGGGTGCAAATGCCAATAAGCCACTCTATAGGCATGCCCATCGTATTCAAGAGGAATTCTTGAAGTTTGCTGCTCCAGCACTAACACCTAACAAGACTATTAGCAACAAAGTAGTAATGTCTGTACCTAAGAAAAGGTATAATAGGTTTGAGTGTTGGTGTTGTGGCAAGGTGGGCCACTTTGCCATGGATTGCTGGTTTAACACAAGTGTTAAAACCAAGAGTAGTTTTCCTGTTAGAACACCTGCAGGATTTCAAACTAACAAGGACCTGGGACCCACTAGCAAGTTGGGTTCTAAGGGTAAGTAATTCTTTATTTATTGCAAGTGAATCCAAGTAACCAAACCCCTGTATGGTACTTGGATAGTGGAAGTTCCAGACACTTGACTGGAACAAGAAGAATGTTGAAGGACTATGTACCCATAGAGAATGGACCCAAAGTAATCTTTGGTGGATCAGAAAAAGGAATCATCAAAGGATTTGGTAACATCTCTAGTGATTCAATTACAATCACTAAAGTGGCTTATATGAAGGGTTTAAAACATAACCTGATTAGCATAAGTCAACTAAGTGATCTAGGTTATGTCATCTCTTTTCTCAAAGGGGAGTGCCAAATAAGAAGGTCAAGTGATAAAAAGATCATTTTGACTGGCACTAGGAAAGGAAATGTGTATTGTCTTAACCTAGATTGTGAGTTTAACAACTCACCTATTTGTCTGGTTGCAGGAGAGAAAGCTTCTCTATGTGTCAAATGGCATAAAAGGCTAGCACATCTGAACTATAAGTCTATAGGACTACTGTTCAGCATGGGATTAATGAGGAATGGTCCTCAAGTTAAGTGCATTAAAGAGGGTGTGTGTTCAGCTTGCCAAAAGGGCAAGCAGACTAAGTCCTCTTTCCAAGCACTTGACATCAAAGATTCAATGAGATGTTTAAACATTGGATTCATTAGGAATTCTCTTCACCTAGAACTCCTCAGCAAAATGGTGTTGCTGAAAGAAAGAATATGACTCTAATTGAGGCTAGTAGAACACTACTAAATGACACTACTCTCCCTGAATACTTCTAGGCTGAGGCAGTTAATACTGCATGTCATGTGCTTAATAGAGCCTCCATCAACAAGGAACACAAGATGACTCCCTACCAGATTTTGAAAGGTAGAAAGCCAAACATATCTTACTTCAGAATCTTTGGTAGCAAGTGTTTTATACTAGTCAATGATAAGCACTACCAAACAAAGTTTGCTGCCAAATCCCTAAAAGGGATATTTATTTAGTACAACAACCAAAATAGAGCATACAGAATCTATAAATTGACTACCCAAGTTGTAGAAGAATCTATGCATGTTGTATTTGATGAGTCAAAGTTTATTAACAGTGAATTGTCTAGTTCTTCAGTTAGTTCTACAGGTTTAACAGATAGGCTGGACAAACTGACCATCAATGAAGATGTTCCTGCTAGGCTGGATGAAGATAAAGATACCAGCTATCCATGGGGAGAACAAGTCCCACTGGATGAAGAAGACAGTGTGGAGCATCAAGATGAGGAGACTGAAGAAAGTCATAATGCTGACAGATTTCCTCCAACAAGGAGATACCTGAAGGATCATCCAATTCACCAAATCATTGGTGATGCAAGTCAAGGTGTTATGACAAGGAGCAGGAGCATGAACACAGTTCTTTATTCTAGCTTCCTGTCTTAGATAGAACCTAGGAAGATTGAAGAAGCAATGCAAGACTCCAACTGGGTTGATGCAATACAAGAAGAGCTCAGTCAGTTCAAAATGTGTAAAGTCTGGGAACTGGTGCCTAAACCTAAGGATCACAACATAATAGGAACTAAGTGTATCTACAGGAACAAGCTTGATGAGAATGACACTATAGTCAAGAATAAGGCAAGACTGGTAACAAAAGGCTACAGGCAAGAAGAAGGTATTGACTTTGATCAAACCTTTGCTCCAGTGGCAAGGCTTGAGGCTATAAGGTTGTTCTTGGCCTATGCTGCCTATCAAGGGTTCAAGGTATACCAGATGGATGTGAAATCTGCATTTCTGAATAGGGATCTAAAAGAGGAAGTCTATGTTGAACAACCCTCAGGTTTTGTAGATTCTCATTTTCCTGATTATGTATATAGGCTTAGGAAAGCTCTATATGGTTTGAAACAAGCTCCAAGGGCTTGGTATGAGACCTTGTCTGCTTTCCTTATAGAGAATAAATTCTCTAGGGAAAAAATAGATAAAACTCTATTCTATAGGGAATCTAAAGGCAAGATAATACTAGTCTAGATATATGTGGATGACATTATCTTTGGTTCTACTGAAAATAACCTTTGTAGAAAGTTTGCAAAAATCATGCAAGGGAAGTTTGTGATGAGCAGTATGGGTGAGCTGAAGTTCTTCTTAGGACTTCAAGTTAGACAGACTAATAGTGGATTGTCCATATCTCAGTCTAAGTTCACCAAGGAGTTGATTAAGAAGTATGGTATGGACTCAGCTTCTACCATGAAAACTCTAATGGGAATAAATATGCCTATAGGCAAAGATGAGGCAGGAAACCTGTTGATGAGTCTTTGTATAGAGGAATAATTGGCTCCCTACTCTATTTGACTGCTAGTAGACCTAACATCATGTATTCAACATGTGTCTGTGCTAGGTACCAAGCTTGCCCAAAGGAATCTCATTACACTGTAGTTAAGAGAATATTGAGATATCTTAAGGGTATACCTAATCTAGGCCTTTGGTACCCTAAGAATAGAGATTTCCTACTAATTGGTTTCTCAGATACAGACTTTGCTGGATGCAAAGAAGACAGGAAGAGTACTACAGGAACTTGTCAATTCCTTGGTGGGAGGCTGGTGTCATGGATCAGCAAGAAGCAAACCAGTGTAGCTATATCAACAGCTGAATCAGAGTATATAACTGCAAGCTTCCCTAAGGAGAATACGTAAGCACCAAATTTCTCTGGAAATTTGTCTAAGTACAAAGTTTGTGTCGACACAAGCAAGTTGTGTCGACACAAGCAAGTTGTGTCGACACACTCAGTATGTTGTGTCGACTCAGTAAAAGGATGTGTCGACGCAGAAACAGTATCTGTGTCGATAGAAGAATTAGTGTCGACACAACCTTGTCGAGACCTTATGCATAGAGAATTTTTATGTCGACACATAAGAATTGGTGTCGACACAACTCTGTCGAGACTTTAGTAGCCTGTGTCGACACAGACACAAGTGTGTCGACACTGACACAAGTATATCGACACTGACACAAGTGTGTCGACACTGACACAAGTATGACGACACTTAAATGTGTCGACTTAAAATAAGTATGGTCGACTCAGGCATTAGAATGTCGACACATAGCTGTGTTGACTTAACCTATGTTCTGTCTAGACCTAGGTTATTTCTGTCAACACGTGTGAAAACTTGTCGACTTAGGCATGTCTTTTGACCTGCCCTTACACTTAAACTATAAATAGGTGAAGCTAAAATCTAGTCGACTACGCTTTCAGAATTCTTATCTCTACACCTTCTATCGACAAAGAGTTTCTCTTCTCTTCTCTTCTAACTCTTACGTTAATGACGCCTCATCAAGAAGATAAAGTCAATGAAGGATATAAGCTGGTTCATGAAGGGTTCACGACGGCTTCAGATGAAATTCAGGGTGTTATTGCCCTAATTTCAGAAAATGGTTTGGAGTACTTGGTCTCAGAACCAACCAAGATTTGGAAAAAGGAGGTTTTGGAGTTCTACTCGTCAGCTACCATGGATTCTGAAAGAAAGACAATCAAAGCTACTGTTCAAGAATCTCGAGTGAAGCTTACATTGAAGACAATCAGGAAATCTCTTCAGCTTCCCTTGGAGAAGGATACTGATGAAATAACTCCATCTCTAACTACAGAAGCATTAAGCTGGTGCGGACTGAGCCCCCATTTCAAGTTTGGATCATCCATAACTAGGAAAGGGATGAATTCCCAAGGAAAATTCTTATCAGAAATAGTTGGGAAAGTCATACTATGTATGACTGGTGGGCATGACCGAATTTCAATCCATATATTTAACCTGATGATAAGGATTATTTTCAAAGTGAAAACTGACTGGGTAGCAGGAGTGTTTGACAAAATTCAAGAAGGAATTAAGAAACCAAACCTGGGAAGGATTCTAAGTTTATGTTTATCTTATGTAATACAAGATGTTGTGAAACAAGTAGCTGGATCTAAAATCAATCATATGAGGCAAATGGATGTAAGAATTCTGTCAAGGTGGGATAGGGTTCTGACCAAGGAAGTAACTACTCCTCAGGAGCAAATTAAGAAAGATAAAAAGAAGAAGAAAGTAGTTCAACAAGATGAATCCTCTAGTGATTCAGAGGAGGAAGTGGTCTTCAACACTAATGAAGACCAGCAACCAAAAGAAGCTCGAGAACAAGTGAAGGGCAGTGAGCCCCAAGAACAATAGATGGACTCCACTCTAGGGGGAGAAAAAATTGCCACAACTGAGTTGCCTGCCCAACAGGGAGGCATTACTAATGCTGCCTTAAAAAGTGACTTGACTGCAGATACTGTAATGAATATAGTATCTGAAATCAACAATGCAGCTCAAGAAACTATTGAGATAGAAGCTCAAAATGAGCCAGTAAGTATCTCCTCAACAATCTATTGGTATCTGGTAGTATTCTCCTCAGCAATGTTCAGGGAGAAAGTTTTATTTTAAAAGATAATCTTGTTCCTTCTAAACAGATACAATAAGAATTCACCATGGAAGAACTATTCCTTGATCTTCCTCCAGCAAAGACAGAGGGGAAGCAGATTGTAGTAGAAAAAGATATTCCAAGGACTGAGGGGGAGTTATCTAAGGATGCCCCAGCTGGTAATGATACAGTTGATATTCAAAGTACAACTAATTCTTCTGAAGATGAAGAAGCCTCAATGGCTAAGAAAAGAAAACTGGTTGCCCTGAGAAAAAAGAGTTCTGGATATAAAAAGCAATTGCAAATAGGCACAACACCATCAGCTCCAAGCATGGACTTCAGCTCACTACTAGTCCAAATGCAAGTGAAACTGGATGAGCAAAGACAAGCTTTAGAAAATTATGTGGATGAAACTCATAAAGAGTTACAATTTCAATTGGCCCATGACATCAAGTCAATTAGATTTGAAGTTAATCAAAATAAGAAGGAGATGACCGATTGCTTCCATAAAGGAGGTAATGCTGTGGTATTCCTGGCCAAGCAACAACAAGATATCAAAGTTAAAGTGGATGAAATTGAAGTAAATCAAGGATATGTACTTGAAAACCATATAAGAATGAATGACAATCATCAAGAGTCACAGTTTGCTATATTGACAAAGATTAATGATTTAATAACTGCTGTGAAAGATGAAGTTTCAAAGCAAATCAAGGAAGATATAGCTGCTGTTAAGGCCACTTTTCAAGCCTCTCAAAATAATATATCTGATTTCTTGACAAAATTCAGATATTACTTTAAGGAAGGAACTGACTATGTGGTTAATCAAGTCAGGTTTCAAAAAGATGATTTGAGAGATCATATTGTCAGAGAAGTCATAAAGGGGGAGAGATTAATAGTCAAAGCCAGCTTTGACCATTCTAAATGGATTTCAAATAGCATCAGAGCCACTCTTGGATATCCTCCTTTATGTGATGATGATAATGTTGTAGAATCTGGGATACAACCTGCCTATCTTAAAGGAGATCAGCCTGAAGTTGCTCAGGTGATCTACCCCCCAACAGACTTTGAAATGATTCAAGAGGAAGTACAGAAAATGTATAGTCCTACACAAGAGGCACAAAATGTGATTCTGGAAAGTGTAGAAATGTCATACGCTGCCTTGGAAGCTCAAAAGGAAGCTCAGCTATCTAAGAAGAGGTTCAGAGAGCAGGCTGAGTTAAAGCTAGACTTTGAGCAATGGAGCCCTACATCCAGGAATATCATATTGTCTACATGGAAGACTGTAAAGGATAAGACCCATGATAGGGGTAAGTGGTATTTAGAGCAGGAATGGAACAAGTACCATGCTGGATAAGAAGCCATTCTTCAACATAGAAGAAGTGCTAAGGCTGGGAAGCTACCTGCTAATGCTCAGGAGCCAAGAAGGGACTTTCCAAAGCCATTCCACTATTTTGAAAGGCAGAAAATTAAGGCTGAAGAACAAAAGAAGAAAGCTCTGATAGGGAAGAAGCCTGCTGAGGATACTGAACCTTCTGTGCAGGCAAAGATCAAGTCAGGCAAAGGAATTGTAATTAAGGAACCTAGCCAGTGATAGGATAGCTAGGCTTATGAAAAATAACAATGTAATATTTTGTTTGTTTGTTCTATAAGAAAATCTTGCAAACTTATCATTTTCTTTTCTGAATTAAATAAAATCAGTTCAGTATTAATTTTTGTTGTTTACAATGATTATGTGTTAACCTGCTTTGAAATGATTGTACATTTATTTCATTTTTTTTTTGAGAGATGTATATCTTTGACTAAGGGTTATGACTTCTCCAAATATGGGGAAGATTGTTGGGTACATTGAAAAATGTGTTCCAGATTTGAAGGAGTCTCATCTTATTCAATGATATGCATCAATTTGTATTTGATGGATGTTTGAGTTACATTGTGCAGGTTTAAGAATTTGAAGAAATTTTCTAAGTACAAGTATCGACACTTATGAAGAAGATGTGTCGACACCCAGACGACTGTGTCGACACTAATGAAGAAGTTGTGTCGACACCCAGAAGCTGTGTCGACACTAATGAAGAAGTTGTGTTAACACCTAGAAGGTGTGTCGACACTAATGGAGAAGTTGTGCCGATATTTAAAGATGAAGCTGTGTCGACACTCAAGAGTTGTGTCGACACCAGAAGCAATTGTGACGACACACAGGACTTGTGTCGACACACACTCAACATCTTTGGACACATTCAACGCAGTCGACACACACTCAACGCCATCTGTCAGCAACAGCTGTGTCAACACTTGAAGCAGTTGTATCGACACACAGGACTTGTGTCGACACACACTCAATGCCGTTTGATAAACACGCATCGCCATCTGTCTGCAACAGATATGTCGAGACAAGAAGTTACTGTGTCGACACACAGGACTTGTGTCGACACATACAACAGAAGAAGTGTCGTGAATCAGAAGTATGACTGTATCGACACTTGGAGTATTGTGTCGACACCATGAAGACTTGTGTTGACACTTAGCCTATATGTGTCAACACATATGAAGCAGTCTGCTGAGTGATTTGTAGTGAGTTGGAATTACTTTGAAGAATCTGCTGACTTGTCTAGTGACTTGACAGCTATTATATCCAACCGGTCTGACACCTCTGTCAGAACTGTCAGAAGTTTGTTATAAACCGAATCAGCCGGTAACCGTGTAGAAATCTCTATAAAAGAGTCAGATCTATAACAACCAGATGATAATCAATTAAGAAAAAGGAAAAATGAGAGAATTTCTTCAACAAGAACAGGGGAAACCCTTACGAAGGCAGATCCAGAGTTGTCTGTAAGTAAGATTCAGATTTCAATCTGAATTTAAGGAAGAAGCTGGCTGAAGATCAACTTCAACAACAAGAGAAGATCCACCTTATTTTGGTTCTATCAAGAAGTTTTGAAAAGCTAAGTCAGGGTGGATCAGAAGGGTCAATTCATTCAAGAACTGATCAAGAAGGGTACACCAACAGAGAAATCTAGCTGGTGAATGTTTCTTTTTCTTAATACGTTCAATTTCTTGTAAGATCTATTATTAGATCTGAGTTGTAAGCCTGAAATTATAAAGGCTGAGGTAGGGCTGATAGCCTGAGGTGTAGGACTTATGATAAGTCTGAGTTGTAAGCCTAGTTATAAAGGCTGAGGTAGGGCTAAGGCCTGAGGTAGGATTCTGGGGAAGAATCTGAGGTAAGACTTGGTTAAGTCTTAACTGTAGGAATCATTTTGGTTCTGAGATTATAAGATCTGCGGATCCGAGCCAGTGGAAGGAAGTTAGGCTGAATCCAGTTATCTACTGGATAGGCGAAGGGGGAAAGTGGATGTACCCATATCTTGGGGAACCACTATAAATCTGGTGTATGCTGTGATGTGTTTTACATTCTGTGTATTGAATAATCTGTGCTGAAGATTCATCTAACTGTTTGCCTAAAAAAAAGAATTTAAAAAGGATTAGAACCTATTCACCCCCTCTAAGTGTTTAGGCTCTTGAAATAAAGTATTTCAGACACGGCCTGAGCCCAGGCGTGTTCGGGTCCGATACAGGCGTGTCAAATTCAACACGGGCGTGTCGAATACCCGTGTTCTCCTCGGGTTGGTGCTGGGCCTGTGTCGATGGAGGAACACGCCCAGCTATACGGGCGTGTACTGGATGACACGGGCGTGTCAAGCCTGACACGGGCGTGTCGAGTGCCCGTGTTCTTTTCAGGACGCGATGGTTTCAGTGGCGAATGAGTTACACGGCCTTGGATACGGGCGTGTCACAAGCCGTGATCGGCCCAGGAAGTTTATTTTCAAGGCAAATCGTGGCCGTTCGTTTCCTTATTTTGGAATCTAACGGTTTAGTCCTCTCCATCCTAGGGTTAAGGTCCGGATTGGGGGTTTAAACCCTCACTTTTCTTTGGCCACTCTCTTTCTAAGTTCTAGAGAGAAGTGAAAGCAAGGAGGAAGAAGGAGGGAAGATCCGGTCGCCGGAGGAGATTCAGAGCGCTAAATCGCAAACCGAGTCCAGATCTTCGGAGGCGAGATCATCGCGGTGCTTTTCATCCGTGTAGATTTCCATGGTGCCGAAGAGGAATGATAGGGTAACGATTCTCTACTTGAGCATGTGAAGCTCTTCTTCTTTTGCATAAGGAAAACCCACTCCCGCGAGTGTGGGGCGAGTTTGCAGTGTTCCTTAGGATATGTAAAGTCCCCCTTGTTTGTATTTAGAGTCCGAAATCGAGAAACGGACATAAGCATGGTGTGTGAAGCCTACCCGGACATGTTGGTCTGGATCAGTGATGTTTTACTATGCATGTTTAGCCGGAGAAGACTCCGTGCCTTTGGTTGTTTTCGGGTTTCTATGTGGTAGATTACAGCAGAGATCCTTGGGGATTAACCCCAAGGTGCACCTGGAAAACTGGGCAGAAACGCATTTCTGCCATCTTGGTGCCCTGGGTGCCAGCTTTGAACATAACTGGGTTTATGTGATTGTATGAACGAATTTGGGATCCAGCGAAGTTTGACCCATATGCTTGTCTTAAGTTTGACAGTGCGGCGTGAGAAACAGGCTTGTGGAACCGGACCTGGGCTATGTGGTTTGGTGATAGATACCTGAAAAAGGGACTGGCCACTGGCATAGCCATACGAGTCTTAGGCTTAGGTCGGAAATACTAAATGCACACGAGATTTGCTGTCCAAGGGATGGTGGTGAGACCACAGTTTTGACCGGGTTCACCGAATTAGGGCCCTGAGAGCACGGGGTGTGTGGTCATGTGAGGCTACACCTGTGATGTTGTGTTTATTCACTATATTGCTTGTTACGCTAACAAATACAGGGAAGGAGCTTTTCCGCCCCGAGTTTAGGGGCGGAATCGTTATAATTTGGTCGGCTTTAGCTGACCATTATTCTTGTTTGCCACCGTTGCGGTGTATTGTGCTTGCAGGTGCTGCAGAGCCGAGTGGTAAATATCGGGTCAAAGCCCTTGTTGCTGAGCTGGCCCTTGAAGTCCTTGAGTGTGTACTTATTTGATTCATGTGTGGCCGACCTGCGAGTCGAAGTTTGTAAAACACTATTTTAATATAGTGAACTATTATAAGGCCATAAGACTAGTAAATTTGTGTATTTTGTAGTTCATTCCTACTAGTTTATGTTAGTGGGCATTCATGCTTGTGGATGGGATCTTGCCTTCTCAACTTAATAATTTCTTCCGCTAGATGCTCTGTGTAGGACGTGTGTATTGGTTGAATGGTTTCATCTAGTAACTCGTCGGTCTGTCCGTGGTATATGGCATCGGGCCCCGGCCGTACCTACTGCTATATGCTATGTGACAGATAGGGGTGTTACAATTTGGTACCAGACTACCGGTTTCGGTCAGGCTTAAATGAATTTGTGGACGAATTCATTTTAAGGGGTGGTGAGCACATGTGTGTGCTTCATAGTTATAACATGAAAAGAACCCATGAATGTCCACTTAGGAATGAAAATACACATGTTTGAGGAACCTGCGTGTTCCTATAATTACTTTTTGCAATTTTGTTCGGTCACTTATTGGTGTTTTATATGACTATAGATGTCCGGGAGTGACGCGTGGCAGTCTAAACGCATGCTTTTTGAGAATAGTATTGCACCCAACGACGTGCCTTAGACCCCTCCTTCAATGGAAACCATAAGAAGGGTAGTTGAGGCGGTGTTCGCGGTGACCAAAGCACAACATGGAAGGAATGTGCAACCCTCTATCCATGAGGTGGCCTCGACACCGGGTGGTGTGATGGAGCAAATGACATTTAGAGGACCATTGGGGCAGCAGGTGAACATGCTTTTAGTGCAGGGAGCGCACTCAGTCGACGAATATTTGCAGGCATTCCTTATGATAAGGCGCTACCCAGGCTTTGAGTTGGAAAGCGATCAATCTATAGTCGATAGATTTTATAATGGTTTGCGTAGCGAGTTGCGAATCCTACTGCTAGGACCCAAGTTATTGGGATTCCGAGCCTTGGTGGAGTCGGCCAGATCTTTGGAAGAAGAGTTGGGGAAAACTCACCAGATACCAGTGAGTAGGGTACTGAACCCTGCAGATCCTATAAGGGCTGCCTACCACAGCACGCTGAGAAAGAAGACTAAAGTATCTACTCGCAAAGCTACTTATACTTTTCATACTTGTGGCAAGAAAGGGCACTTTGCCCGAGATTGTCGGGAGGGTGCTCAGGCGACAATAAAAGCTATGTCAGGAGCTGTTGAAGACTCTGGTGCTAATAAGTCAGAGTTCAAGGTGCCGACTTCAAAGTCTGGTTACCGTAGATGGAATAAGAAGGCTAGGATGTCAGGTCCAGCCCCTTCCTCAGGTGCTTCGGGGGCAACTAACCGAACCCCGGGCGCTTGCTTTACTTATGGAAAGACGGGGCATTTTGCCCGTGACTGTTGGAGCGGACGTGCAAAGTACGAGAGGAAGCAGGGAACAACTTACGAGGAAAAGGGCAAGGCGGTGGAGTCAACCGCTTCCCATTATGCTCCGACTCAACCAAGAGTCTACAATCTGGGCCAGTAGGAGGCCATCAAATAAGCGGATGTGGGGACAGGTACATTTTAAATTTATAGCAAGTTAGCTTTAAATACTGTTACCTAGTGCTTGTTACTATTTGTTTAGGCTTTGTTTTGATTTGTAATAATCCTGCGAGAGCACTCTTCGATACGAGAGCTTCGTACTCCTTTTTGTCTGAAGGTTTCATATCGTGCATCAGAGTCCCTTCTTCGATGGCAAAGGACAAATTGGATGTGTTGTTGCTGAATGGGTGTTCTATGCACGCAGACAGTGTTTGTGTCGTAAAGATTCGTATTGGGAGTCAGGAGTTCGACTTGCTAGCATCGTTACTGCCGCTCGTAGAGTTCGACGTCATTTTCGGTATGGACTGGCTTTCGGAGCAGAAGGCATACATAGATTGTAACCATAAGGAAGTCAAGCTGGGTGTTGGGAAGGAGACAGCGTTTGCGGGATTGAAGGGGTCGAGCAAGACTCTAATGTCTGCTCTTCAGCTGGTCATGGCAGTTCGTGCTGGCGCAGAGCTATTCTTCACGTTAGTGGAGGCTGTAAAGCCTAAGCTCACTTTGGGTAGTATCCCAGTAGTGTGCGAGTACCCTGACGTGTTCCCGGACAATCTTCCCGGAGCCCCACCTCAACGGGAGATCGATTTCACAATTGAGTTAGTGACAGGTGCCAAACCTGTGTCATGCTCTCCTTATAGGTTAGCGCCTAAGGATATGGCGGAGCTAAAGGTTCAACTAGAGGAGTTGTTGGAGTAGGGTTATGTGCATCCAAGTTCGTCACCTTGGAGCGCACCGGTCCTTTTCGCTAAGAAGAAGGACGAAAGTTTGCAGCTCTGTATTGACTATAGAGAGCTGAACAAGTTAACGGAAAAGAACAAGTATCCGATCCCAAGGATTGATGATCTTTTTGATCAGTTAGTCGGGTCATCGGTGTACTCAAAATTGGATCTTAAGTCCGGTTACAATCAGTTGAGAATAAGGGAAAGTGATATCCCAAAGACAGCGTTCAGCATGAGGTATGGGCATTTCGAGTTTACGGCCATGCTGTTCGGGCTGACTAATGCGCCATCAGTGTTCATGGATCTGATGAACAGAACGTTCAGGGAGTACTTAGACCACTTTTTGATCGTCTTCATCGATGACATATTGGTGTACTCGCAGTGCGAAGATGACCACTTCAAGCATCTTCATTTGGCTTTGGAGACACTGAGGAGGAACGAACTGTAACGACCCCATCCGTTAAATGACGTATAGTAGAAGGTTCGGCCGGGGCCCCACACTATATGCCACAAACAGACGGTGAGGTCACAGGATAATACCAAACCCAATACGAATCCTAACTCAGAGCATTCTAGCGGAAGCTTTAAGTTACAACTTTGAACTCTTAACCGGAATGTCCAATATATAAAACCACCTTTATATATAAATACCACGGAATGTACACAACCACAAGAGTTTGGCCTTAAGGCCTTACAGTTCCTCTGAACATACATCATGTTTTACAAACCTCGGCGCGCAGGCCGGCCATACATGAGTAAAAAAAGAAAACAAAACAAAGCCATTCGCTTAGCCTTCCAGGCTAGCCGCAGCAGCAGCAGCAACAGCAGTAGGGCTTCAGCCCAATCATTTACCACTTGGCTCTCCAGCACCTGCACGGGAACAATCCACCCAACCGGTGGCAAACAATGCAACGGTCAGCATTCAGCTGACCCAATTATAACAATCCTACCCCTTTCTCGGGGCATGAGCATTCTTTCCCTGCAAGCATGGCATCATCAATAGCAACTATGTGCGCGCAGGCACATTCAAGCCATCACAACCATCGGCCACACGGCCCGACAGTCCGTGCACTCAGAGCACATTCTCGATGTACTGGAATACCAGGGTCAACACCACCGTCTACACGGTATTTGAGCATTCTAGTCTTTCCGGCGCGCGGGCCTAAGACTCTCATTAGGCGCTCCAACAAAACCTATACCAGGCTTCCAAGTCGGACGGACCTAACGCAGGTACGGATCAGCCACCCCCCGTTGCTCAAGTCGTCGTGCCACCTCGAATACGGAAATATCCATGGCTATTTATAGGCGCGGGTCGGTTTCACCTTTCCTGTTCGGCAATCTGCCTTTTCATCGAGTTGCAGCCCAACGGCTCAACCACTCCCAAAGTGGCAACACACGGCCACCAGAGTTGCATCCAACCCTCTTCATTTCCTGGACATCGTCCAGTACTTCCTGCCGCACCAAGCAATAGGTAGGAACAAGGCATCACAAGCCATAATCACGGAGCCTTCTCCGATATGCAAACAAGCATCACCAATCCAGACCATGTCCAGATGGGCTTCACACAGCATGCCTAGAGCCGTACTCCAATTCCGGCCTCTAACAAGGGGGACTTCACATATCTACCCCAAGGGACACCACAACCCACCGCACACTCGCGGGGAAGGGTTTTCCCTATGCAATGCAAAAAAGAAGGACTTCACATGTCCAAGGAGGGAGATCGTTACCCTTGTCGATCTCTTCGGTGCCATCGAAAACGAGCCGGTTAGAAAGAACCGCAGCAGCCTTGCCTTCACAACGCCGGCTTCGGATCACGAATCGGACCACGGGAACTCCGCCGGTGGCTTGCTCTCCTCCTCCTTCTTCTTCCACTCTCTTTCTCTCTTTCTTAAGCACACATGAAGAATGACCTTTCATCCTTACATTACGTAATAACCCAGCCAGGAAACCACCTGGACCCTTGGATCAAAAGAGAGAAAACTGAACGGCCAAGATTTTCCCAAAAATTCACTTTTTGGCCGACACGGCCTGTGACACGCCCGTGTCACAGGCCGTGTACCCTTTAAGCGGCGCACACAGTTTGAACCGACTGAACAACACGGGCATCGACACGCCCGTGTCGAACCTGACACGCCCGTGTCATTCTTGAGACACGCCCGTGTCTCCTGCTACACGGTACTCGCCGAATTCCAAAACCAGTACATGGGTCGGAACACGGCAGCTGACACGCCCGTGTCCAGCCTCACACGCCCGTGTTCGAGGCCGTGTTCAAGGCCGTGTTCGGCTCGGACTCGAATAGGCCAATTTCGAAAAATAATTCGAACACGCCCTGGGACACGCCCGTGTCGAAGGCCGTGTCCCAGGCTCGACGCTCGTCGACTCTCAAACGTCGACTAGCCTGAACACGCCCTGGGACACGCCCGTGTCCCAGGCCGTGTACACCCGACACGCCCTGGGACACGCCCGTGTCCCAGGCCGTGTCAAACAGCCTGCTACTCAAACTTCATGTTGAGTCTTTTTGGGGCCTTTTTGGGGTGTTACAACCCTCCCCCCCTTAACAAAATTTCGTCCCGAAATTTGCACGGTAAGGAAACAAGAACCAGCAAAGCTATAACTATGTTATAACAAAAAGTACACGGTCTACAGTTTATACAAATAACTCGGGAAACTCAGCTCGCATAGTCTGCTCTCGCTCCCATGTTAGCTCTTCACGGCCACAATTGTCCCATCGGACCTTGACCATCCCGATCACTTTGTTCCGCAACTGTTTCTCGGCTCGATCCTCGATCCGAATGGGTCTAACCCTCGTCGTTAGCCCATACTCGACCGGTACTCGATCATTCTCCACTACTTGCGCTGGATCCTTCACCGCCTTACGAAGGACTGAGATGTGAAACACATCATGTAATCCACCCAAGTCCGCTGAAAGTGCTAGTCGATAAGCAGCTTCCCCAACTCGCTCCACCACCTCAAATGGACCAAGATACCTCGGACTTAGCTTTTTCAAACGCCGAATCCTGGACACACCTTTGAAGGGTTTGATCTTCAAATATACCCAATCACCCACCGCAAACTCCACGTTCCGGTGCTTGGCATTGTAGTACTTTGCTTGACGATCTTGGGCTATCAATAGCCTCTCCCGAATAGAGCGTATGCGCGAAGTAGCTTCTTCGACTTCCTTTTTCCCACTCAGCTTAGATTCGCCTGCTTCTGCCCAAGCTAACGGTGTACGGCATTTACGCCCATACAACGCCTCAAATGGTGCCATACCAATACTCGCTTGGTAGCTATTATTATAGGCAAATTCGACAAGGAATATATAATCTTCCCATCTCTTCCCAAAGTCTAGGGCGCACATGCGGAGCATATCCTCCATCGTCCTGTTGGTTCGTTCAGTCTGGCCATCCGTTTGGGGATGAAAGGCCGTACTAAACGCCAATTTTGTACCCAACATTTGATGAACGAGCCGCCAATCATTCGATGTGAACCGCCCATCACGGTCACTAACGATGCTCCGAGGAACACCGTGCAGTCGAACAACTTGCTCCACATAAAGCTTGGCCAATGTTTCCACTGAATCGTCTCTTCTGTTTGGAAGGAAGTGCGCCACTTTTGTCAACCGGTCCACAATCACCCAGATTGAATCATGACAGCGTTGAGATCTCGGCAACCCATGCACGAAATCCATCGAAATGTCATCGAACTTCCATTCCGGAATAGGTAACGACTTCAGGAAACCGCCAGGCTTCTGGCATTCTGCTTTCACCAACGCACAGGTAGTGCATTCAGCCACATAACGTGCGACATCTTTCTTTAGTCCGGGCCACCAGAATAACTTTTTCATATCTCTGTACATCTTTGTGCTCCCTGGGTGAACTGAGTACTTTGCAAAGTGAGCTTCGTACATCAACTCTTCCCTCAATTTACCCACACTTGGTACGCACACTCGACCATTTCTCCTTAACAACCCGTTATCCCAAGAGAATTGGTCATCCGGCCCATCTTTTGCATAGCGCTGGAGACTTTCATCAAGCTCCGTTGCTCGCCGAACTCGGTCCGCAAGGTCATATTGCACCTCCGTCCAGTTCAAACATGCATCGGTTGACGCACCCTTGTCAACACAAGATATCTCCATTGCTTCCAATTCCTGGATCAAACGCTGATCATGCCTCTGCAACCAGCTTGCCTGTACCGGAGTCTTTCGACTCAAAGCATCAGCGACCACATTTCCCTTCCCGGGGGTATAGTGAATCTCGAAGGTGTAGTCCCCAAGGAACTCCATCCATCTTCGTTGTCGCATATTCAGATCCTTCTGATCCAACAAATACTTTAGGCTCTTGTGATCCGTATAGATATCCACTTTCATGCCATATAGATAGTGCCGCCACAACTTGAGCGCAAAGATGACCGCCGCCAATTCCAAATCATGGACGGGGTAATTCCGCTCATGCACTTTCAACTGACGCGAGCCATAAGCAATCACTTTACCAAACTGCAGAAGGACGCAGCCTAAGCCGCTCCCTGATGCATCACTATAGATCTCATACCCATCGGTACCACATGGCGATGTCAACACAGGCGCCGTGGTCAAACGACTCTTCAAGTCTTCAAAAGCTCGCACGCACTCCGGCGTCCAAATGAACTTTTGATCTTTTCTCGTCAGCGTGGTCAGAGGTAAAGCAATCCGTGAGAAGTTTTCCACAAACCGTCTATAGTAGCCCGCAAGTCCAAGGAAGCTCCTGACCTCGGCCACTGAAGACATCACTGGCCAATCTCGGATGGCACTTATCTTCAACGGATCCACCGCGATACCTTCTCCGCTTACCACATGGCCTAAAAAGGCTACTGAAGAGAGCCAGAACTCGCACTTTGAGAACTTGGCAAAAAGCCTATTCCTCCGCAGGGTATGCAAGACCAACCGCAAATGGTTTGCGTGATCCTCTTCCGACTAAGAGTATACCAAGATGTCATCGATAAACACAATAACAAACAAATCCAAATACTCTCGGAACGTTCGATGCATTAAGTCCATAAATACCGAAGGCGCATTACATAGGCCAAACGGCATTACCGTGAACTCATAATGCCCGTAGCGTGTTCCAAACGCCGTCTTGGGAATGTCACCTTCCCTAATCCTTAGCTGATAATATCCCGATTTCAAATCCAACTTGGAATAGACCGTTGATCCTGCCAGCTGATCAAAGAGGTCATCAATCCGCGGAATCGGATATTTATTTTTCTCCGTCAGCTTATTTAACTCGCGGTAGTCAATACACAACCGTAAGCTACCGTCTTTCTTCTTCACAAAGAGAACAGGCGCGCTCCAAGGTGACATACTTGGGCGTATATATCCCTGCTCCAACAACTCTTGCAATTGGACTTTCAACTCAGCCATCTCTTTTGGCGCGACGCGATATGGAGAGCGGGCCACAGGTTTCGCACCTGGCACCAACTCAATAGAGAAGTCAATCTCCCGCTGGGGTGGTAACCCAGGAAGATCTTTAGGAAACACATCGGCAAACTCTGACACAACTGGCACCTCACCGACACTGGCCTTAGGCTCAACAGCCTGAATTAGCGTGAAGAATAACTCCGCGCCCTTCCGAACAGCATTGACGACTTGGAGTGCAGACAACAGAGTCCCGCCAACTCCTCGCATACCAGCGAACTTCGTCACAAGCCCGGTATTCTGGCCCAGTGTAATCTCTTTGGAGTTGCAATCAATAAAGGCACGCTGCTCCGAGAGCCAGTCCATACCAAAGATCACATCAAACTCCGATAACGGTAGCACAGCTGCACTCAAACCGAAATCCCGACTTCCTATTTGCACCTCCACATCGCAAGCCCTATCCGCAAGCATCATACAGCCATTCGGCAATAGCACCCTTGTACTATCCACCGTCACATGACTTGGTACCCCAATGCGAGATACGAAATCCTCAGACAGAAAAGAATGCGAAGCACCCGTATCAAACAGGGCTCTCGCCAAATTATTCCGAATCAGGACAAAGCCTGTAGCACACACATCATGCACAAGCTATACAAAACCAAAACCAAAAGCACCAGCAAGGAAACTAAATCAACTCGTACCTGTGACGACGTCACTTTGCTTAATCGCTTCCTGTTGGCCAAGTTGATATATTCGGGGCTGCGCCTGGGAAGCAGAGGAATCCACCACCGCTTTGCCCTTCTCAGCATAAGACGCACCCATCTTCTTTTCCCCTTTGGGCTGCACCACCCGACAGTCACGAGCAATATGCCCCACCCGGCCACAGTTATAGCATGTACGAGAATCCGGTCTTGATGTCGCTCCCGACACAACGGTCGTAGTCACTTGCCCCGATGGCTTGGACCTCTTGCCCCCTTTCTTCTGGTAAAACGACTTGCTCGGGCGAGGTGTTTGAAACTCTGGCTTCGACGCAACCAAGCCCTTATTCCCTTGCACTCGCTTCATGTCCTTCTCCAATGCGCACACAGTATCAACCAATGCCTGAAACCCTTGGCTCACAGAACTCGAAAGCAGGAATCTCAACTCATCCCGCAATCCTTCATAGAACCGATTCGTTTTCCTTTGGTCATCCGCGAAGATTGTTCCCGCATATCGTCCCAACCTGGTAAACTCGTGCAAGTAGATATCCACACTATCTTCCCCTTGCTTTAACCGTTGGAACTCATTCTCCATAGCAATGCGTTGCGCCGCTGGGACATGTTTCGCCAGAAATATCCGGGAGAACTCCTCAATCGACACTTGTGTTAATTGCCTGCCCGCCAACTGGTGTAACTCAACCTCGTCCCACCACAACCGCGCCTCCCCTTCCAGCATGAAGGTGGCTAAGGTGACCTTGAGAGTTTCCTCCGCCCTGATCGCTGTCATTATCCTCTTGACACGCGATAACCAATCTTCCGCCTGCGTTGGGGATCCCATTCCCGCAAATGTAGGAGGACTGAAGCTCATGAATTGCTTCAACTGTCGGTCAGCTGCGCGTGGATCTACAGCCTCAACCGGCTCGGGTCTTACATCAACACGAACTGGCACTACTGCCGGCTGCGCTTGCCCGGTCGGCTGAATCATGGCAAATAGCGCCTCAGCAACTAAGCGAACAGTTTCCGCAGATGGAGGAGGTGTTGGCACCTCAGCTGGTGCCGCACTCTCATCAGAACGCTGGGGCTCAGACTGCCCAGCACCACTACGTGTCACCTATAGGTGGACAAGACACACATTAGCGAACGTATGCAAGCAAAACAACACAAAGAGGAACGCGCAGATTCCTCAAACAAGAGTTTGTACATTCCTTCATGGACATTCCAGAGTTCATTAGCGTTACAGCAGGTCGCATAAACACGTGCTCGCCACCCCACAAAAGAATTCGACCACGAATTCGAAAGAGGAAGACCGAGGAATGCTGATACCAAAATGTAACGACCCCATCCGTTAAATGACGTATAGTAGAAGGTCCGGCCGGGGCCCCACACTATATGCCACAAACAGACGGTGAGGTCACAGGATAATACCAAACCCAATACGAATCCTAACTCAGAGCATTCTAGCGGAAGCTTTAAGTTACAACTTTGAACTCTTAACCGGAATGTCCAATATATAAAACCACCTTTATATATAAATACCACGGAATGTACACAACCACAAGAGTTTGGCCTTAAGGCCTTACAGTTCCTCTGAACATACATCATGTTTTACAAACCTCGGCGCGCAGGCCGGCCATACATGAGTAAAAAAAGAAAACAAAACAAAGCCATTCGCTTAGCCTTCCAGGCTAGCCGCAGCAGCAGCAGCAACAACAGTAGGGCTTCAGCCCAATCATTTACCACTTGGCTCTCCAGCACCTGCACGGGAACAATCCACCCAACCGGTGGCAAATAATGCAACGGTCATCATTCAGCTGACCCAATTATAACAATCCTACCCCTTTCTCGGGGCATGAGCATTCTTTCCCTGCAAGCATGGCATCATCAATAGCAACTATGTGCGCGCAGGCACATTCAAGCCATCACAACCATCGGCCACACGGCCCGACAGTCCGTGCACTCAGGGCGCATTCTCGGTGTACCGGAATACCAGGGTCAACACCACCGTCTACACGGTATTTGAGCATTCTAGTCTTTCCGGCGCGCGGGCCTAAGACTCTCATTAGGCGCTCCAACAAAACCTATACCAGGCTTCCAAGTCGGACGGACCTAACGCAGGTACGGATCAGCCACCCCCCGTTGCTCAAGTCGCCGTGCCACCTCGAATACGGAAATATCCATGGCTATTTATAGGCGCGGGTCGGTTTCACCTTTCCTGTTCGGCAATCTGCCTTTTCATCGAGTTGCAGCCCAACGGCTCAACCACTCCCAAAGTGGCAACACACGGCCACCAGAGTTGCATCCAACCCTCTTCATTTCCTGGACATCGTCCAGTACTTCCTGCCGCACAAAGCAACAGGTAGGAACAAGGCATCACAAGCCATAATCACGGAGCCTTCTCCGATATGCAAACAAGCATCACCAATCCAGACCATGTCCAGATGGGCTTCACACAGCATGCCTAGAGCCGTACTCCAATTCCGGCCTCTAACAAGGGGGACTTCACATATCTACCCCAAGGGACACCACAACCCACCGCACACTCGCGGGGAAGGGTTTTCCCTATGCAATGCAGAAAAGAAGGACTTCACATGTCCAAGGAGGGAGATCGTTACCCTTGTCGATCTCTTCGGTGCCATCGAAAACGAGCCGGTTAGAAAGAACCGCAGCAGCCTTGCCTTCACAACGCCGGCTTCGGATCACGAATCGGACCACGGGAACTCCGCCGGTGGCTTGCTCTCCTCCTCCTTCTTCTTCCACTCTCTTTCTCTCTTTCTTAAGCACACATGAAGAATGACCTTTCATCCTTACATTACGTAATAACCCAGCCAGGAAACCACCTGGACCCTTGGATCAAAAAAGAGAAAACTGAACGGCCAAGATTTTCCCAAAAATTCACTTTTTGGCCGACACGGCCTGTGACACGCCCGTGTCACAGGCCGTGTACCCTTTAAGCGGCGCACACAGTTTGAACCGACTGAACAACACGGGCATCGACACGCCCGTGTCGAACCTGACACGCCCGTGTCATTCTTGAGACACGCCCGTGTCTCCTGCTACACGGTACTCGCCGAATTCCAAAACCAGTACACGGGTCGGAACACGGCAGCTGACACGCCCGTGTCCAGCCTCACACGCCCGTGTTCGAGGCCGTGTTCAAGGCCGTGTTCGGCTCGGACTCGAATAGGCCAATTTCGAAAAATAATTCGAACACGCCCTGGGACACGCCCATGTCGAAGGTCGTGTCCCAGGCTCGACGCTCGTCGACTCTCAAACGTCGACTAGCCTGAACACGCCCTGGGACACGCCCGTGTCCCAGGCCGTATACACCCGACACGCCCTGGGACACGCCCGTGTCCCAGGCCGTGTCAAACAGCCTGCTACTCAAACTTCATGTTGAGTCTTTTTGGGGCCTTTTTGGGGTGTTACACGAACTATACGCAAAGTTCTCCAAATGCGAGTTTTGGTTGCCCTCAGTAGCGTTCCTTGGTCACATAGTCAGTGGTGAAGGGATTGCGGTAGATCCAGCGAAGATAGTTGCGATACAGGAGTGGTCTGTGTTGTCTGCTGTAGCGGAAGTCCAGAGTTTTCTGGGGTTTGCCGGCTATTACAAGCGCTTCGTAGAGAACTTCTCGCAGGTAGTATTACCTATCATGACGATGACCAGGAAAGATCAAAAGTTTGTTTGGACGCGCGAGTGCGCACAAGCTTTTGAAGAGTTAAAGAGTCGGTTGACCACGACGCTAGTGCTTAGTTCGCCGAGTGGGACCGAAGGCATCGAGATCTACAACGATGCGTCGGGCAGTGGTTTGGGCTGCGTGCTACTACAACATGGAAGTGTTATAGCTTATGGCTTGCGTCAACTAAAAGTGCATGAGAGAAATTATCCGGTCCATGACTTGGAGTTAGCGGCCGTGCTTTTTGCTCTATAGCTGTGGAGGAATTATTTGTACGACGTAATGGTCGATATTTATACCGACCACAAGAGCCTGAAATACCTGTTAGACCAGAAGGATCTGAATTTGAGGCAGCGGAGATGGATGGAGTTTCTGGGGGACTATACATTCAATATTCTTTATGTGCCCGGGAAAGGCAATGTAGTTGCGGATGTGTTGAGTCGCAGGGATCCCGCGCAAGCCAACTGGTTGTCGGTTCTTGATGAGTGGTTGATTCGGGAGTTGGAGGCGTTAGAGATCTGTTGTGTTGACAAGCAGACTAGCACCGAAACGTTATTGAACTGGATGGAAGTTCAGTATGATCTAGCTGATCGGATTCGGCAGGCTATGGATTTGGATAGCAGCATGAAGGAAATCATGAATGCAGCTTTGGATGTGTTAAATTCCCAATTTACAGCTGAAGATGAACTATTAAGGAAGAACAGTCATTTGTGCATCCCAAACATGGGTAATTTGCGGTGGAGTTGATGTGCGAGGCTCATCATACCGAGTACTCAATTCACCCTGGGAGCACAAAGATGTACCGAGATCTGAAGAAATTTTTTTGGTGGCCAGGACTCAAGAAGTGTACAACCCCATATTCGCTGGGCGGAACCCCAAGGGTTTAGTGGTCAGGATGGGGCTAGCCTCAGGCTAGCCTTGGGTTATCCTTAGGACGAACTTATAGAGTTCTCGCCAGGCTTTGGGTTCCAGACTAGAGGAGCTCCCGCTAAGGGAAGGCGAAAGCGGGGGAAGCCAAAGCAGATAGTCGAGCTATGGAAGCTCCCGCCTCGAGGGAGCTCCCGCCCAGGGCAAGCGAGAAGGCATTAAGTGAGCCTTCAGTCGTAATAGTATCAAGACCGTGAAGGGCGAGAACCTCCCCGGCAGGGGGGCTCGCCAAGGTTAGCCCAGTTGGGGATCCAGCGAGAGCCTTCTCGGCCAGGGTTCTCGCCAAGTGGGCCCACGTGGTAGGGCCCGGCGCTCGAAAAGAGGACGATTATTTTTATTATTTCATTATTCGCAGGTAAAATTACCTTGGTGCCCCTGGGATGAAAGCGGGATTTGGCTATTTGCAGACCCATCAGGGGTGTTTTAGTACTTTCAGGTCAACGGAAGACTATAAAAAGACCCATAGGGGCTCTTTGGAAGGCAGGCCTTTCATTATTCTCCAATTTTAGTGCTTTCTGAAGAGCTCCCAGCCCGGCATTTGGCTTTGGAGGGGAAGCTCTCAGAGATCTTCCGGGTGTGAGGTGGGACCTCCCAGCCGAGGCTTTGGGTCAGTCTTAGGACCTTAGCAGCCAGTCAGGGGTCGAGATTTGGGAGAAGTAGGCGTTGGCTACACTTTGGTTCGTGAACATTCGTTGAGGTCAATTTTGGCTTCAACAGTTCTGGTGCGGTGAGCGTGGAAGTAGTTGGCGCAAGAAAATCTTGAGTTAAGTCCCATGGCAGGAGGTGAAGGTGAAGGATCTGGCGCAGGAGTATCCCCCACCCGGGTGGACGAGGCGACGAGGAAGATGTTTGAGGACTTCAGGCGAGAATTCATGCAGAAGATCGGCTTGGCCTTCTCGGCAAGGAACGAGTGGGAGACGCCGCAGGTTCCTGTGGAGGCGGTTCTGCTGTTCGGCGAGAATGCCCCAGGGCAGCGCCCCGGGAAGGAAGTCCCGGTGGAGGCAGGCAAGAGGGGCGTAGCCGCGCGGGAGCTTTTCCCAGGCCAGCATCCCGAGAAGGAGGTTCCGGCAGATCTGGGCGAGAAGGAGGCGACATTGCGGGAACTCTTCCCCAGGCATGGTCTCGCGGATCGGTCCAGCCAGCCGAGGTCGCGAGACGTGCCTTCTCGCCAGGCGGGAGACGAGACCCCATTTAGCGAGCTCATCGTCTCGGCTCCGAGTGCCGGAGGGGTTCCGGGAGCCAGATATGACCTACTACACCGGGAAGGATGACCCGGTTCAGCATGTGCAGTGGTTCGAAGACGTTGTGTCGATCAGGCAAATGTCTGATGCTTTTAAGTGTAGGCTTTTTGCCATCACTTTGAAAAAAAAGGCCAGGGATTGGTTCCACCAATTGCCGGTAAGCTCCATCTACAGTTTTGAAGATTTGCGCAGGGGTTTCTTGTTGAGATTCTCGACTTCAAAGAAGCGGAAGAAGGAGGTTGAATGCCTGTTTGCAGTGAGGCAAGGGACGGAAGAGACGTTGGGTCACTATGTTGACCGGTTCCAAGAGGAGGTTCTCCTGGTCCAGGAGGTCCCGGGGTATGCGCTGATGCTTGCCTTCACCCTGGGGCTGAGGCCAGGGTTTTTCAGCATGGAGTTGAAGAGAGTGCCCCCTCTCTCTTTTGAGGAGCTCATGGAGAGGGCGGCTAAGGAGATAGACTTTGAGAGGGCTTACCCGACATTTGCAAGGAAGTTGGCCAGGTTGGCCGAGGACGATGTGAAGGAGCCGGTGGCAGGAAGGCAGAGGGAGTTGAGGGAGCAGAGGGAGCAAAGAGAGGATAGAAGGAGAGAAGAACCCCGAGGGCAGGGGCAGCAGCATGGGGGGGCCAGGGAGCCAAACAACCGATTGGGTTGGAGGCCTCAGGAAGGTCGCCCCCAGGGCCAAGGGAGTCCTCAAGGAAGAGACATTTACCGGGAACCAAGAAGGTTGGAGCAAGGAGGATGGAGGCAGGGACCGAGGGGTCACTTCCCACCACCGCAGGAAGCCATGGAGGTGGGAAGAGGAAGAGGAAGAGGAATTCGGGGAGCCGGGAGAAGGGGAGGAGGAGTAGGAAGAGGGGGCAGGGTGGCGTTGCCCTATTGTGACTTCCATCAGGAGGAGGGCCACGCAACGGCCACCTGTCCGGAGTTTCTGGAGATGAGGGAGGCCAGAGGTGCTGGGAGGCAAGATCTGCCCGCAAGGATCGTAGAGGTGCAGCGAGAAGAGGTTGAGGACAGATGTGAAGACAGGGTTGACGTGGGGACCCGAGGGGGATCAGAGTGATCCATGGGGGAGTAGGGATCGAGGCAACCCGCAAGGGGAGCCTGCAAACCATGTTCCGCAGAGGGGTCGCCTCGACCTCCTTAGCTCCCCCCCAGAAGAAAAGATCATCTTCTCATCCGCAGATATGCCAGACTATGAGGATCCGTTCTGCGTCGCGTTAGTGATCCAGACAACGGTGGAGAACTTCACCGTCTCCCGGATACTGGTGGACAACGGTAGCTCGGTGAACGTGATTTTCTAGAAGGCCTTTGACGAGATGGGGGTGGAAGGGAAAAGGGTCCTAGCTTCCGATGGACCGCTTTTCGGCTTCTCTGGGGAGAGAAAAGAAGTAGAAGGGGGAGTAGGCCTGCATGTAAGGCTTGGAGGCGTCTCACGGAACTGCAGGTTCGTAATCGTGGATGCCCCAAGTAAGTTACAATGCCATCTTTGGGCGTCCCCTCATCAGCGCCTTTCGCTGTGTGCCCTCCTCGTTCCATCAATGCCTCAAGTTCAACAATGGAGGGGTGCAGGTTAGGATCAGGGGGGATCCGAAGGTGGTGAGGCAGTGTTACGTGACGGCAGTCAACACCGTGTCATGGATGGTGGAAGCGGAAGAGCTGGAGAAGGAGATGGCTGAGCAGGAAGGAGGTGTTGGAGAAGGGGAGACAAGCCTGGAGGAGGCGATGGAGGTCGTCGAAGAGCAAGCAGAAGAGGTGCAGGAGGCGAGCCCGCAGGAAGCGGAGGAGTTGGTGGTAGAGGAGATGGAGGTAGAGGAGATTGGCCTGGAAGAGGCAAGAGGGGCGGCAGGAGAAGGAGAGCAGAGGCAAGGTGAGAGCTTGGAGGAGGCGATGGAGGTTGGTGAGCTTGGAGGAGAAGAGCTTGAGCCAGAGGAGGCAAGGGCAGGTTGGGAACGGACGGGATTGGAGCCGACCAAAGAGGTGATAGAGATGGAGGTGCACACCAGGGCGGGGCAAGTACAAAGGGTGCGGGTCAACGTAGGCTTAAGCCTCGAGGATCAGGAGCGGATGCAAGCCTGCATACAAAGCAACGTCGACATATTCGCTTGGAGCGCGGCAGACATGCCGGGCATCAACGCAGACGTGGCTTGTCATCGCCTGAACCTGGACCCCAGGACTCGCCCCATACGCCAGAAGATGAGGGCCATCGCCACCAAGCTGGAGGAGCCGATCCGGGAAGAGGTCAAGAAGCTCTTAGAGGCGGGCTTCATCTCGGAGATCCAGTATCCGGTCTGGATCTCCAATGTGGTGATGGTGAAAAAGGGGGGAGGAAAATGGCGCATGTGTATTGACTTTTCCTTGTTAAATAAATCATGTCCTAAGGATTGCTACCCCCTGCTTCGGATCGACGCGCTGGTTGACTCAGCCGTCGGTTTTTCTCTTATGAGTTTTTTAGATGCTTTTTCAGGTTACCATCAGATTCGGATGCACCCTCCCGATGTCAAGGATGTTTCCTTCATCACAAGAGAGGGATGCTTCAGCTACAAGATGATGCCCTTCGGGTTGAAGAACGCAGGGGCAACATACCAACGCATGATGGATCGAGTCTTTCGGGATCAAAGAGGGAAGAATCTAGAGGTCTACGTCGACGATCTGATGGTAAAAAGCAAATGCCTGGAGTCCCACCTACGGGACTTGGAAGAGACGTTTGCCACCCTACGGAGATTCAAGATGAGGTTGAATCCCTTGAAGTGTGTCTTCGGGGCCAGTCGCGGGAAATTCCTTGGACACCTCCTGACCCCGGCAGGGGTAGAACCTAACCCAGACAAGGTAAAGGCCGTCTTGGACTTGGAATCACCTCGCAATGCCAAGGAGGTCCAGCGCTTAACCGGAAGGCTGGCCGGGCTAAGCAGGTTCCTCTCTCGGTCCGGAGATAGGTGTTCCTCCTTTTTCAAGGCGCTCCGTGGTAATCAAGTGTTTGAATGGACGATCGAATGCGAAGAGGCTTTCCAAGGACTGAAGAGGCAACTCTCCCGGGCTCCGCTACTCCAAAGCCCCAAGGAGGGAGAAGACCTGACCTTGTATCTCGGTGTGGGGGTAGAAGCTGTGAGCTCCGTCTTGGTTAGAGAAGAGGGGAAGAAGCAACTGCCAGTTTATTATGTAAGCCGAATCTTAAAAAAGGCGGAGCTCCGCTACCCCATCCTGGAGAAGCTGGCTTATGCCTTGGTCGTTTCGGCAAGGAAGCTCCGTCCATATTTCCAAGCGCATTCGATTAAGGTTGTGACCGATCATCCTCTTCGCAAGGTCTTCGAGGGGGTGGAGCATTCGGGAAGGTTGGTAAAGTGGTCCATCGAGCTTAGCGAGTTCAACATCTCTTTTGTTCCAAGGCTCTCCATCAAAGCCCAGGCCGTGGCAGACTTTCTGGCGGATTATGTCACCGAGGCCGAGGAAGAAGAGCCGAGGTCGCGGGAAGCATGGAGAATGATCGTCGATGGGGCTTCAGGAAGGCACTCCCTTGGAGGAGGTGTGGTGTTGGTAAGCCCTCAAGGGGTTATCATAGAACAGGCGGTGGCCTTCCACTTCCCTGTGACCAATAATCAAGCGGAATATGAGGCCGTGATAGCCGGCCTTCGGTTGGCCAAGGAGCTGGAAATTCGGGATGTGGAGGCCTTCACCGACTCGATGGTAGTAGCGTCACAAATCCGTGGGGAGTTTGAGGCTCGGGAGCCCACCCTCGCGAGATATCTATCCAAGGTAAGGACTATCATCAGAGGTTTCCGTTCTTTTTCTATTCGACATGTTCCCAGGGAGGAAAGCATGGCAGCTGACCGGTTGGCGAAGCTCGGGCCTCGGGGAGGGGGAACCCTAACTGAACTTTTCCGACCGGCGATTAAGGAAGGGGAGCTAATGGAGGTGGGTCGACGATCCTCATAGGTGGACCCATTGGCGGCATTCCTCACCTTAGGCGAGCTACCTGAGGGGATCAGGGACGCGAAGAGCTTTAGGCGAAAGGCAGCCCACTACATGATGATGGATGGGGGCTTACACCGAAAGATGTTGTCAGGGCTCCTCGCGAGATGTGTGACCGAGGAGGAGGTCCCAAGGATCCTAGAAGAGGTGCATTCGGGAGAATGCGGCAGCCACTCAGGGGGCAGAACATTGGAGGCAAGGGTGATAAGGCAAGGGTATTTCTGGCAGACCTTGAGAAAAGATACGGTTGAGTTTGCAAAGAGATGTCAAAAATGTCAAGTACATGCTCCCCTCCAGCTCCTACCGGCCCAAAGGCTCCGAAGCGTCATAGCGTCGTGGCCCTTCGCTATTTGGGGGATGGATCTAGTCGGGCCCTTTCCTCCGGCTAGCGGGCAAAGGAGGTTCCTCCTCGTCATGATCGATTACTTCTCGAAGTGGCTGGAGGTCAAAGCTCTAGCCAAGGTTACCTCTCAGGTCATCAGGAACTTCATTTGGGGGGAAATCATCTACAGGCATGGGTTACCCCAAGCAATAGTGACGGACAACGGTCCTCAGTTTGCCAGCGAAGAATTCATCAGTTTCTGTGCCCAATCGGGGATTGACCTCAGGTTTGCCTCTGTCCATCACCCTCGAAGCAATGGCCAGGTAGAAGCGGCAAACAAGATTATAGTCAACTTGCTCAAAAAGAGGTGGGGAACCTGAAGGGTAACTGGGTGGAGCAACTCCCTTCCGTCCTGTGGGCCCTGCGAACAACTCCGAACACGGCCACAGGGGAGACCCCCTTCAAGCTCTCTCATGGGTGCGAGGCAGTCCTCCCGGTGGAGTTCGAGGTTCGGTCTCCGCGGGTCGCGGCCGCAGGTGAAGGAAGCGAAGCTTGTAGGCTGGAGAACGAGGAAGGGTTGCGCCTCTCGCTGGACATGGCGGAAGAGCTACGAGACATCGCTGCCATCAGGCAAGAAGAGATAAAGCGGCGGATGGCCAAGTACTTCGATAAGCACATTCGGGTCAAGCAATTCGCCTAAGGGGACCTCGTGCTGAAGAAGGTCGACCCAGCAGGAAGATCGGCCCCTGTCGGCTAGCTCAACCCTAGCTGGGAAGGGCCGTACATAATAGAGAAGGCTCTGGTCAATGGAGGTTACTACCTCCAGGATGTGGAGGGAAAGACCTTGAGCCATACTTATAGCGGTGATGATCTAAAATGCTTCTACCCGTGAGGGGAAAGAAGGATTGTAACGTTGTAAATAACTATTGCCATTTCAATAAGTTCATTTCAGAATATTGATTCTCTAAGTATGCCATCGCAATGCCTTTTGTTTTAACCGGCTATGTCTTTTCATCTTCATGATAGAACAGGTCCGGTTGACGGAATCTTCATCAACACCCCGAGCTCGGCTCGGCCCCAGGTAGACCCGCTGCGCAGGCTCCCATCTACCTGGCAGGTCCGAAGGCTCTCCTGTGGGGGAGAGGTTTGGAAATCTTCATCAACACCCCGAGCTCGGATCGGCCCCAGGTAGACCCGCTGCGCAGGCTCCCATCTAGCTGGCAGGTCCGAAGGCTCGCCTGTGGGGGAGAGGTTTGGAAATCTTCATCAATACCCCGAGCTCGGCTCGGCCCCAGGTAGACCCGCTGCGCAGGCTCCCATCTAGCTGGCAGGTCCGAAGGCTCGCCTGTGGAGGAGAGGTTTGGAAATCTTCATCAACACCCCGAGCTCAGCTCGGCCCCAAGTAGACCCGCTGCGCAGGATCCCATCTAGCTGGCAGGTCCGAAGGCTCGCCTGTGGGGGAGAGGTTTGGAAATCTTCATCAACACCCCGAGCTCGGCTCGGCCCCAGGTAGACCCGCTGCGCAGGCTCCCATCTAGCTGGCAGGTCCGAAGGCTCGCCTGTGGGGGAGAGGTTTGGAAATCTTCATCAACACCCCGAGCTCGGCTCGGCCCCAGGTAGACCCGCTGCGCAGGCTCCCATCTAGCTGGCAGGTCCGAAGGCTCGCCTGTGGGGGAGAGGTTTGGAAATCTTCATCAACACCCCGAGCTCGGCTCGGCCCCAGGTAGACCCGCTGCGCAGGCTCCCATCTAGCTGGCAGGTCCGAAGGCTCGCCTGTGGGGGAGAGGTTTGGAAATCTTCATCAACACCCCGAGCTCGGCTCGGCCCCAGGTAGCCCTGCTGCGCAGGCTCCCATCTAGCTGGCAGGTCCGAAGGCTCGCCTGTGGGGGAGAGGTTTGGAAATCTTCATCAACACCCCGAGCTCGGCTCGGCCCCAGGTAGACCCGCTGCGCAGGCTCCCATCTAGCTGGCAGGTCCGAAGGCTCGCCTATGGGGGAGAGGTTTGGAAATCTTCATCAACACCCCAAGCTCGGCTCGGCCCCAGGTAGACCCGCTGCGCAGGCTCCCATCTAGCTGGCAGGTCCGAAGGCTCGCCTGTGGGGGAGAGGTTTGGAAATCTTCATCAACACCCCGAGCTCGGCTCGGCCCAAGGTAGACCCGCTGCGCAGGCTCTCATCAAGCTGGCAGGTCCGAAGGCTCGCCTGTGGGGGAAAGGTTGGCTCTTACGATACTTTGTTCTTAGCCACTTCTACGACACCCCGAGCTCGGCTCGGCCCCAGGTAGACCTGCTGCGCAGGCTCTCATCAAGCTGGCAGGTCCGAAGGCTCGCCTGTGGGGGAAAGGTTGGCTCTTGCGATACTTTGTTCTTAGCCACTTCTACGACACCCCGAGCTCGGCTCGGCCCTAGGCAGACCCACTGTGCAGGCTCTCATCAAGCTGGCAGGTCCGAAGGCTCGCCTGTGGGGGAAAGGTTGGCTCTTGCGATACTTTGTTCTTAGCCACTTCTACGACACCCCGAGCTTGGCTCGGCCCGAGGCAGACCCGCTGCGCAGGCTCTCATCAAGCTGGCAGGTCCGAAGGCTCGCCTGTGGGGGAAAGGTTGGCTCTTGCGATACTTTGTTCTTAGCCACTTCTACGACACCCCGAGCTCGGCTCGGCCCCAGGCAGACCCGCTGTGCAGGCTTTCATCAAGCTGGCAGGTCCGAAGGCTCGCCTGTGGGGGAAAGGTTGGCTCTTGCGATACTTTGTTCTTAGACACTTCTACGACACCCCGAGCTCGGCTCGACCCCAGGCAGACCCGCTGCGCAGGCTCTCATCAAGCTGGCAGGTCCGAAGGCTCGCCTGTGGGGGAAAGGTTGGCTCTTGCGATACTTTGTTCTTAGCCACTTCTACGACACCCCGAGCTCGGCTCGGCCCCAAGTAGACCCACTGCGCAGGCTCCCATCTAGCTGGCAGGTCCGAAGGCTCGCCTGTGGGGGAGAGGTTTGGAAAGATTCATCAACACCCCGAGCTCGGCTCGGCCCCAGGTAGACCCGCTGCGCAGGCTCCCATCTAGCTGGCAGGTCCGAAGGCTCGCCTGTGGGGGAGAGGTCAGGTTAGCTTCATCTAGTTGGTTGAAAGATATACGGCCAGGACTCGAGCCCGGACCGGAGGCAAGGCCCCAAAGGTCCCGGCCCAAAAGGGTCTCGGCCCAAAAGGGTCTCGGCTGAAAGAAGCCTCGACTCGAAGGTCTCGGCTAGGGGGTTCTCGCAAAGGAAGGCTCCCTGGCCGACCTAGGCAAGATAACTCAATCAATAGCGCAAGGCTCCCGCCCGGTCGATCCCCAAGGAAGGTTAACTTAAAGAGACTAAGGGTCTCGGCGGAAGCCCGCGCGGAAGCCACTCGGCTGATTAATCTATTCGTTTGAACACACACCGACAATAAAAATAAAACATTGCATTATACTCAACGATTACAGGGGTTTAGAGCTTCTCGCTCGTTACAAAAGAATATCAAAAATAAGAAGGCGCTTCACGGGGATGCGCTGTAATCCCCGCTGGTGCTCTCGCCAGAGTCCTCGCTAGAGCTCGCTTCAGACGTCTCGCCGGCCTCGGTGGAAGACTTCGGGACATCTGAGGGAGGAGAGTCCGGCGCGCCCGGGTGCTTCGGCACTGGGTCGAACATCCAGGGGAGGAGTTGGCGAGCGTTGATGGTTGCGCCATCCTCCCGAAGCACCTTCGCGTCTCGCAACGTCTCGACGGTCAGCTTGACGGTGGCCTGAGCATTCGCCTGCAGCAGCTTGTCGATGTCGTACACCGAGAACTGGCGGCTCTTCAGTCTTTCGTCAAGCGTCGGAGGTGGGCCTTTCGCCGCTTCTGCATGCTGGAGTTGGTCCCTCAGCAGGACGTTCGCGTATCAAACATCAGCCAACTCCGCGCGAAGCGCGGCTTGGGCGGAATCCTGTGAAGAAGAAATCAGCTCAGTAAATATTGCGCAAACGAACTTCGAGAAGCAAGAGCGGGGGCCGAGAAGATCTCGCTTACCTCGACGGTGGGACGCAGAGACAACGCCTCTAGAGCTTTCGCCAACTCCTGGTGAGCACTCGCAAGCTCTGTCTCCGAAGCGCGTGCTCGGGCCACCGCCTCTTCCCTCGCCTTGTACATGTCGGCGAAGTTCTTGTCGATGCTGATGCTTCGACGCGCGCACATATGCGCAAGCTCGAACCCACGCAATAGGGCCCGGATAGAATCGAAAGCCAGGAGTCGGGTGGGCATCTGGTCGAAGATACTGGCGTCCTCTCGGCTATAGAGGCCATAGCCAAGCGAGAAGGCTTCGCCAGTAACCTCCTCCCGCTCCACCCAACTGGGAAGGAGCGTTGAAACCTTGACCAGGTTGGCTTCAGGATCCCATTGGAGCAGGGGCTTCCCCTCGGCGTCGGTGTGCTTCACGCTGAAGCCGTAATTTCTGTGCTCTTTCGGCACTTCCTTGGGCGGGGTCCGGGCGGAGGTCTCGACGACCGCTCCCTCTCCTTCCGCCACGTCAGCGGCCGGCGGGTTCTTGGCAGTGGCCTCGGTATGCCTCCTGGCGGCAGCGCCCATCTCGCTGGCCGTTCGGAGCAGTCCTTCGAAGGACTCGCCCAGGGCGGGAGGCCGGGCAGGCGAGACGGCCAAGCCCTTGCCCTTATCCGCAGCGGATGGCTTCAGCCTCTTCAGCGGTCGCGGGGCGGGAGCGGGGCCTTTCCGCTTCTTTGCTCCGGTCGACAAGGTTAGAGCAGGCTCATCTCGGCAGGCGGTAGCGCTAGCCTCCGCGAGAGCGAGAGAGCCTCTCGCGGCCAGACCCTCGGCTCCTCGGACTTCAGCAAAGGGTTGGCGCAGGGGGACCTCCCGCTCTCCTGCAAAGTTAAAATACTTCAGCACAAGAAGATCCTTGACAAGGGATTGAATCTGGGGCGAGACCGTACCTTCGCCCGGGTGGACGGGTGGAAGGGTGTCGACGTCTCGCCTGAGGAAGAGAACGTCAAACTCCTTGGTTCCAAAGAATTCAAGGATTGCGCTCTCGCGCGATCCCAGGGTAGGCTGCTTGTAGGCGGCGTTCTCATATTGTACAGGCTGAAACGGGACGTTGCCGAAGTCCCCGCTGACATAGACGAACTTCTCGCCCCAGTGATGATGCTTGTTGGCGAGACCGGTGGTCTTGAGCAGCTGCCCGAAGAAGAAGACCACCCCTCCCTTGGCGCGGAAGTTGAACAACTTCCGGAAGATTGACAAACTGAACAAAATCCTCTCGGATCGCATATAGCATATGAATGCTATAAGGATCGCGACTGAGTTCGGGTTCAGTTGGGCGGGAATCACCCCATAGTAGCGGAGAGCAAGCCGAACCTCCGGCCAAAGGGGAAGGCGGAAGCCCACCTCGAAATGCTCGAGGGGGATGGCGAGCTCTCCCGCCTCCGGAGTATTCACCTTATCGTGATTACCCGGGTTCCGCGCCGAGAAGCCAGCGGGAATGTAGCGGTTGATGATCAGGTTATATTCATCTAAGGTGAGCGTGCAGGAAGGGAAGAGGTGTTTTCGGAAGGCTTCCGCGCAGTGGGCGCGACCCTCGTTCTCGCCAGGCATAGTGGGTTTGCGAGTGAGAGCGAGAGCTGAAGAGAGGTGAAAGCGGAAGCAAGAACACGAGAGCAAGAAAAGGGGGTTGAGATTCCGGGTCAGAGAAATAAATGCGGTTGGTAGGCATCCCTATTTATAGGGAACTATAATCATGGCGGCTCCGTCCGATAGAGAGAGAAAAATGACGGCGGAGCGCAGCTGTCACGATCTGAACCGGCGACGCCTCGGTTTTCCCCCTCAGAATGACAGCAGTCGACGATCGCCTCTCATAGGCGCGAGCCTCTTGGTTTTGGCGTAAGCTTCTTAGCTTTGGCGCAAGCGACCTAATTCTAGCATGTTCTTAAAATTCACAGCGCAATGAAGGGAGAGATAAGTAATAGCGTGCTCTCGCGGCCGAGAGCTGGATAAAGTTAACAATAGCAGTTATTACAGAGGCTTAAGGGTACACGGTGGAAGGGAAGGTTAAAGAGGAAGAAGGGGCGAGACCTAGAAGAACTAATATGGCTCCCAGCGCCATCGCCCTCGTTCTCGCCGCCTGGTTCGCGGAAGGGCCAGCGGGTTGAAGTAAGAGGACAGCGTGGTGCACCCCAGGTTGATCCGCCTAGCGTGATCCCGGATTTGCGCGATGCATCTCCCTGGCGAAGACTGGGCGGTAGGTCCTCCCGGCCGATCAGCCTCGCCCAAGAAGAAATCCCGTTCCAGGGCCTCCAGCCTTTGTTCCACGGACTCGCGGAACGCTTTTGCTGCGGCAGCATGGGCGCGGTCTCACCGGATGAGCTTGGCCAAAATGGCCGAGATCTTCTTCCTCCGCTCCTTCGCATTCCCGGCGCCGTTCAAGGTTTCCTCTATCTCGCCAGACGAAGGAGGAAGGGAATCGTCTTCCTCCTCTTCTTCGTCTTCTTCTTCTTCTCCTTCTTCCCCTTCTTCTTCTTCTCCCTCCTCGTTAGCTCCCGGCCGAGAGCTGGGGTCCCCTACGAAAAGTGCACTCAAGGTTATGATTAAGGCTTAACGATCAGCCGACAAAAATGCCTCGCATACCTGTAGTCTGGCGAGACCCATGGACTGGCAACGGGCGAGGAGGCCCGACCCCTCCGTCAGTACCATAAAGAAGGTGGAGAGGCTTACCCCGCCCTGGACGGAAGGGTTCACGCACAGGGGCCCGGTCGGGCCGGAAGCATGGAGAGGGTTGTCCTCTCCCGAGGGATGATCGACATCCTTAAGGGTAGTGAAGGGCTCGAGGGCCACCCCTCCCGCCGGCAGGGCGGGATTTGCCGCAGAAGAAATCGCCGCACCGGTTCTCGCTTCATCTTCCCGGGTGGCGAAACCCGGGAGAGCGGAAGCTGGCTTTGCGAGAAGGCAGTTTAGAAAGGGAAAGGCAAGAATGAACTAGCGAGAAGTAGCGAAAAGCGTACCTATCACCTGGGTCCCAGCCGGAGGAATTTCCTCCGAGACCCTCGTCCGACCCTCGGGAGGGGGAGCTGACAAGTCGGGGGGAATCGGGGAAGACCCGGCGTCGTCATTAGGAGGGGATTCCTGCGAGAGGCCACGTTAGCTGTCGGGCCTGTAGCATAAGCATCTTGGTGAGCAGGGCTGGAAGGCGTACCTTCTGCGGGGAGAGGGCCTCCGCGGGATTGGGAGTAGGAGAAGGGGGATCCCTGTTCTCGCAAGCAAGGTCTCGCCGGACCACCTTCGCTTTTCGTTTTCCCTTTTTCTTTTTCGGCTCCGAAGGACCGGCGTTTGGAGATTTCCTCGATAGCCAGGGCGCCACCGCAGCGCAGTTAGCTAAGGCTCGCGCTTGAGCTGCGGCCAACCGATCCTGAAGGTCCGGCGGAAGTGGCTTGCCGGCGCGCTTAGCATACATCTTGGTATCGCACAGAAAGCCCCATGCGAGAGCTCAGTAAAGAAGCAGTAGATCAGAGGCAAGACTTAGGGTCACCCGATGGCGTGTATTTATAGCCATAGTAGGGCCCGCCAAAAGATTCTCTTGGCTACCAGGCAGGTGTCCAGCGAATATTTCGGGGTTGGACTTGTCTTGTCGAGCGCAGGGCTAGCTCGAAAAGAGCGGGGATTGTGTACAACCCCATATTCGCTGGGCGGAACCCCAAGGGTTCAGTGGTCAGGATGGGGCTAGCCTCAGGCTAGCCTTGGGTTATCCTTAGGACGAACTTATAGAGTTCTCGCCAGGCTTCGGGTTCCAGACTAGAGGAGCTCCCGCCAAGGGCAGGCGAAAGCGGGGGAAGCCAAAGCAGATAATCGAGCTATGGAAGCTCCCGCCTCGAGGGAGCTCCCGCCCAGGGCAAGCGAGAAGGCGTTAAGTGAGCCTTCAGTCGCAATAGTATCAAGACCGTGAAGGGCGAGAACCTCCCCGGCAGGGGGGCTCGCCAAGGTTAGCCCAGTTGGGGATCCAGCGAGAGCCTTCTCGGCCAGGGTTCTCGCCAAGTGGGCCCACGTGGTAGGGCCCGGCGCTCGAAAAGAGGATTATTTTTATTATTTCATTATTCGCAGGTAAAATTACCTTGGTGCCCCTGGGATGAAAGCGGGATTTGGCTATTTGCAGACCCATCAGGGGTGTTTTAGTACTTTCAGGTCAACGGAAGACTATAAAAAGACCCATAGGGGCTCTTTGGAAGGCAGGCCTTTCATTATTCTCCAATTTTAGTGCTTTCTGAAGAGCTCCCAGCCCGGCATTTGGCTTTGGAGGGGAAGCTCTCAGAGATCTTCCGGGTGTGAGGTGGGACCTCCCAGCTGAGGCTTTGGGTCAGTCTTAGGACCTTAGCAGCCAGTCAGGGGTCGAGATTTGGGAGAAGTAGGCATTGGCTACACTTTGGTTCGTGAACATTCGTTGAGGTCAATTTTGGCTTCAACAAGAAGGATGTGGCATTGTATGTGGCGAAGTGTCAGACTTGCTTCTTAGTGAAGGCAGAGTGCCAAAAGCCAGGGGGTTTCTTAAAGTCTTTGCCTATTTTAGAGTGAAAGTTCGATGACATTTCGATGGACTTTGTGCATGGTTTTCCAAGGTCGTAGAAGGGAAAAAAACGCCATCTGGGTGATTGTAGATCGGGTGACAAAAGTGTCACACTTCATTCCGCATAGGAAGGACGATTCGATGGAGAAACTGGCAAAGCTTTACGTTGATAACATTGTTAGACTGCACGGTGTGCCCTGCAACATTGTGAGTGATTGAGATGGGCGTTTTACGTCCAGTGATTAGAGGTTTGTGTAGAAAATGTTGGGAACTAAGTTGAAGTTCAGCACAGCCTTTCATCCATAGACGGATGGGCAGACCGAGAGGGTCAACAACAAGATGGAGGACATGCTTTGCATGTGCGTCTTGGACTTTGGAAAGCAGTGGGAAGATCATCTGTATTTGGTGGAGTTTGCGTACAACAACAATACCAAGCGAGCATACAAATGGCGCCCTTTGAGGCCCTATATGGTAGAAAATGTCGCACGTCATTGTCGTGGTTGGAAACAGGTGAGGCGAGGTTGTACAAAAAGCAAGAGGTGGAAAGCGCCACTTCATTGGTGCGAACCATTCGGGAGCATTTGCTGATCACTCAGGATAGACAAGCTAAATACTACAATGCCAAGCATCAGAACGTGGAGTTCAAGGTGGGAGATTGGGTGCAACTGAAGATAAAGCCATTCAAGGGTGTTTCACGGGTATGATGCTTGAAGAAACTGAGCCCGAGATACCTTGGACCATTTGAGATTCTGGAGCGGATTGGTGAAGCGGCTTATCGTCTAAAGCTATCGGTGTAGTTGAGTGGTCTACACGACGTATTCTACATATCAGTGTTGCAGAAGGCGGTGCAAGAGCCTTCGCAGGTGATCGCAGTTGATCAAGTACTGGTGGACGAAGGGTTAACGACAAGGGTCAAACCCACTTGTATTGAGGACTCTTAATTGAAGCGACTTCGTAACAAGGAGATCTAGATGGTCAAAGTCCGTTGGGACAATTGCACTCGGGAGGAGCTCTTATGGGAATGGGAACAGACCATGCTTGAGGAGTACCCAGAGTTATTCCACTCAGGTAGCGCTTTTGGTTTTGTGTATCTTTTCCTTTCTGTAATTTTGTGGACGAAATTCTTTTAAGAGGGAGAGAGCTGTAATGCCCCGAAACTCAAAGAGGGATGGGTGACATTTTGAGCCAAGTCTGGGAATTGGTAGAGGTGACACGGCCTGGGACACAGGCGTATCCCAGGGGTATGTCGTGCTCGGGTATGGCGATGGCCGTGCGGTCGATGAAATTTCAGTTGACGAGCATCGAACAACGAACACGGTCTGAGACACGGGCGTGTCCCAGGCCGTGTCCTACTCGGGTTGATAGCTGAGTTATGTCGAGGGAGAGACATGATGTAACACCCCAGAAATCTCAAAAGCCAAAGTGGGATTCAGGTTGGCTGACACGGCCTGAGACACGGGCGTGTCTCAAGGCGTGTTAGGTGTACACGGCCTGGGACACGGGCGTGTCCCTATTCTCGACGAGTACTCGAGAACTGATTGTCGAGTGTGGAACACGGCCTGTGACACGGGCGTGTCACAGGGGCGTGTTTAGAACACGGGCGTGTGCCTTAGCCGTGTCCTGCTCGGGTGATTTTTGAGATCGTGTTACATGGGTGACACGGCCAGGTACACGGCCGTGTACTGGGTGACACAGGCATGTCAGGCTTGACATGGGCGTGTCAATGCCCGTGTTCTGGTTTATTTTCAGTCGGTTGTGCACCGCTTCAGGAACACGGCCTGTGACATGGGCGTGTCACAACCCGTGTTCGGCCCAGGAAATCAAATTCAGGGCTGATCAGAGCCGTTCATTTTCTTTGACCAAGATCCAATGGTCTGGGCTCTTCCCTGGGTTGATAAGGTCGGGATTGAAGAAGAGAAAGCTCATTTGAGTTTCATCATTCTCTTTCTAAAGTTAAGAGAGAGAGGATAGCAAGGCAAGGAAGAAGAAGAGGAATCCGGCCGCCGGTGGTGCTGCGGTGGTCCAAATCGCGAGCCGAGTTCAGATTTACGAAGGCAAGGCTGTTGCAAAGTCTTTCATCCATCTCAATTATCTCCATGGCTCCGAGGCGACTTCCAAGGGTAACGATTTCCATCTTGGACATGTGAAGTCCTACTTTCCTGCATTTGCATAGGAAAAACCCGTCCCCGCAAGTGTGTAGTGGGTTGTGGTGTCCCTTGGGGTAAATATGTGAAGTCCCCCTTGTTAGAGTCCGGAATTGGAGTACGGATCTAGGCATGCTGTGTGAAGCCCATCTGGACGTGCTGGTCATGATTGGTGATGCTTGTTTGCATTCAGAGGAATCTCCGAGTATTTGATTATTTATGTGCAATTTGTGGTGCATACCTGTTGCTTGGTGCAGCAGGAAGTACTGGAGGAAGTCCAGGAAAGTGTGAGAGTTGGTTCAACTTTTGTGACTGTGAGTTGTAACTTTACGTGGTGTTGAGCCGTTGGGCTGCAACTATATAAAATAAGGCTTCGCGCTGAACAGGCAAGGTGAAACCGACCCGCGCCTTTATTTGTGGCCTCAGGTACGATGTACTTGGTAGTTGCAAGGCGGTTTGAGCAACGGGGGGGGGGGGTGGCTGATCCGTACCTGCGTTATGTAGGCTGGACATGCGAGCGCCAAGGTATTGGGCTTTCGTCAGCGGTATAATGAGAGTCTTGGGCCTACGTGCCAGACTAAATGCTCATTGGTGGGATCTGGTGTTTCCGGTACACCCGAATGTGCCCTGAGTTCACGGAGCGTCAGGTCGTCGTGCCGGCATTTGTGATATGTATTGACTGTGTGGTCGTGCATGTCTTGCGTGGGTTGCTATACATACTGTTGAAACATGCTTTACATGGATGGAATTCCGCTGCCCCGTGCCAGGGGCAGGGTCGTTATAATTGGTCAGCTGAATGCTGACCGTTGCCCTTTTTACCACTGCTTGGTGGATTGGTTCTTGCAGGTTCAGGAGGTGCTGGTCTGAGCGGGACTTAGCGGGCTGAAGCCCAAGCTGCGTTGCTGCCCTAGAAGGCTTTATTTTGTTTCTTCTTATTCATGTGTTGCCGGCCTGCGTGCCGATGTATGTAAACCACACCTTGTTAAGAGAAATTTGTAAGGCCTTAAGGCCAGATACTTTTGGTTGTATACATTCCTATGTTATAGTGGACAGTTCTTGTTACTCTTGGGTTCAAGTTTTCAACCGTGAAGCTTCCACTAGAATGCTCTGTGTTAGGATGCATTGGTTTTGATATTATTTCGTAGCGTCTCCGCCTGTTTGTGGAATATGGTATGGGGCCCCGGTTGGACCCTCTATTATATTCTTCTTGACGGGTCGAGGTGTTATAGTGACACACCCGTGTTCTAGTTTATTTTCAGTCGGTTGTGCACCGATTCAGGAACACGGCCTGTGACATGGGCGTATCACAACCCGTGTTCGGCCCAGGAAATCAAATTCAGGCCTGATCAGAGCCGTTCAGTGCTGTCATTGTAACACTTAACTTGAACTCAAGAATGTCCACTTAGGAATGCAAATACACTTGTTTGTTGAACCTGTGTATGCTTTTTGTATGTTTGCCGTTTTACTTGGTCGCTAAATTGTGTGTTTTACACATATAAATGACTAGAAGTGTTGCGGGTCAATCTGAACCTCAACATACTGTGGAAAGTGAGGCACCAGCTGAGGTGACCACACCTCCTCCATCCGCTGAAACGGTACGTTTCATCTTGGAAACGGTACTTGCTGTGATGAATGCTCGGCAGTCTAGGCAGGCACGTCCTGTAGTGATGCCAACGCATGTTGGGATACGATAAGAACCGGTAGAAGCTGTAGTTGATCCGCGGGCAGCAGATAAACAATTGAAGCAATTCTTGAGCTTCAATCCCCCACAATTTACTGGGGCAGGGTCACCGGCCCAAGCAGAGGATTGGCTTGCAAGGATCAAGAGGATCATCAGAGCGATCAAGGTTGAGGAGGGACAGAAGGTTATGTTGGCCACTTTCCTACATGAAGGAGAGGCTCGTTTATGGTGGGATGAGATTGAACTGCATCACTTGCCCGGTAGACAACTTGCAGAGGTCTCGATGGACGAATTTTCTCGGTTGTTCTTGGCACAACATCTACCAATGCAGCAAAGGATATCGATGGAAATGGAATTTCAACGGTTAACCCAAGGAGATCGTAGTGTGGATGATTATTTGCATGAGTTAACACGTTTGGGAAGATATGCGGGTACAATCTTCGCCGAAGAAGAGCGTAAGACTAGTAGGTTTTATGCGGGACTGCGAGATGAGCTGCGGTATTTGCTCTCGAGTTCTGTGAGTCAGGTATTTCAAGCCTTAGTCTGTACGGCTTGGTCTTTGGAGACAGACATGAGTAGAGGGCAGACAAAAGGGACCTTGGCTGTGACAAAGCCAGAGTTCAAGCCGCCGCGTCCAGAGAAATTTGGGTACCGTAAGAGATGGGGAAAGAAGTCCAAGTCTACTGGACAAGCTCCTTCTGTGACTGTGACAGAGACATCTGGGAATGGATCTCGCGCTTGTTTTACGTGCGGGAAGTTGGGACACTTCGCACGTGATTGCCGAGTTGGTCCTCCAAAGGGTGACAAGAAGACGGGAGCGTCTTATGCGGAGAAAGGGAAGACTGTGGCGGAGTCTTCTGCCTCGCACGCGCAGCCCAGGGTCTTCAACCTTGGACAACAGGAGGCCAAGGCGGATGTCGTCACAGGTGCTTCACATTCGTTTCTGTCTTAAGATTTTGTCTTTCGTGTCGGGGTACCTATCCGGACCACGACAGACAGTGTAAAGGTATTGTTACCTAACAGATGTTTGATGTGTGCGGATAAATCTTGCGGTCTTGAGGTCAAGATAGGGAGTCGGGAGTTCAAGGTGGAAACATTAGTATTGCCGATCAAGGAATTTGATATAATCTTTGGTATGGACTGGCTGTCAGAGCAGCGTGCCTGTATAGATTGCACTTCCAAATAGGTCACACTCGGGCAGAATACCAAACAAGAGACCGAGTTCATTGGTGTACAAGGGATGAGTGGGATGTTGTTATCTGCTCTCCAAGTTGTTAAGGCAATTCAGAAGGGTGCGGAGTTGTTCTTCACACTCGTAGAGGCGGTGGTGCCGAAGTCCAGTGTGAGTGAAGTCCCGATTGTGTCGGAGTATGCTGATGTGTTTCCAAAGGACCTTCCGAGGTGACCTCCCCAAAGGGAAATCGACTTCGCTATCGAGCTGGTGCCGGGTGCGAAACCTGTGGCCCGTTCGTCGTATCGGGTAGCGCCAAAAGAGATGGCCGAACTGAAAGTTCAGTTGCAAGAGCTGTTGGAGCAGGGATACATACGCCCAAGTATATCACCTTGGAGCGCGCCTGTTCTTTTTGTGAAAAAGAAAGACGGTAGTTTGCGGCTATATATTGATTATCGCGAACAGAATAAGCTGACGGAGAAAAACAAGTATCCGATTCCACGGATCGATGACTTGTTCGATCAGCTAGCGGGCTTAACCGTCTATTCCAAGTTGGATTTGAAATCCTGGTATTACCAATTGCGGATTAGGGAAGGTGACATTCCCAAGACAGCGTTTGGCACACGCTACAGTCACTATGAGTTCACAGTGATGTCGTTCGGCTTATGTAATGCGCCTTCGGTATTCATGGATCTCATGCATCGAACGTTCCGCGAATACTTGGATCTGTTTGTGATTGTGTTCATTGATGATATCCTCGTGTACTCACAGTCAGAGGAAGATCATGCAAACCATTTGCGGTTGGTATTGCATACCTTGCGGAGAAATAAGTTGTATGCCAAGTTCTCTAAGTGTGAGTTCTGGCTCTCGTCGGTGGCTTTTCTGGGCCATGTTGTAAGTGGAGAGGGCATATCGGTGGATCCGGCAAAGATAAGTGCCATTCGTGATTGGCCAGTGATGTCTTCGGTGGCCAAAGTCAGGAGTTTTCTTGGACTGGCAGGCTACTATAGACGATTTGTGGCGAACTTTTCCCGGATTGCTTTGCCTTTGACTACGTTGACGAGAAAAGATCAGAAGTTTGTTTGGACGCCGGAGTGCGCGCGAGCTTTTGAGGAGCTAAAATGTCGTATGACCACGACGCTTGTTTTGACGTCGCCATGTGGTACAGACGGTTTTGAGATATACAACGATGCTTCAGGAAGCGGCTTAGGCTACGTTCTCCTGCAGTTTGGCAAGGTGATCGCTTATGGCTCACGTCAATTGAAAGTGCATGAACGTAATTACCCCGTCCACGACTTGGAGTTGGCGGCGGTGATCTTTTCGCTAAAGTTGTGGCGGAACTATCTTTATGGCGTGAAGGTAGATATTTATATAGATCATAAAAGCCTAAAGTATCTGCTCGATCAAAAGGATTTGAATATGCGACAAAGGAGGTGGATGGAATTCCTAGGGGATTATACCTTCAACATTCACTATGTTCCCGGAAAGGGAAATATGGTCGCTGATGCCTTGAGTCGTCGGACTCCGGTGCGGGCAAGTAGGTTGCGGATACATGATGAGCATCTAATCTAGGAGTTGGAAGCGTTGGAGATATCTTGTGTGGAAAGGGATTCTTCGGCCGATGCATGCTTGAACGTGATGGAGGTTCAATATGACCTTGCGGACAGGGTTTGGTGAGCAACGGAGTTTGATAAAAGTCTCCAGCGCTATGCAAAGGTGGGGTCTGGTGACCAATTCTCCTGGGATGACGGTTTATTATGGAAGGATGGCCGATTGTGCGTCCCTTGTGCGGGTAAATTGCGAGAAGAATTGTTATATGAAACACACTTTACAAAGTACTCAATTCACCCTGGGAGCACAAAAATGTACAAAGACATGAAGAAATTGTTCTGGTGGCCCGGTTTAAAGAAGGACATAGCCGCGTATGTGGCTAAGTGTCGTACTTGTGCTTTGGTAAAGGCAGAATGTCAACGGTCGAGTGGTTTACTAAAATCGTTGCCGGTTCCGCAGTGGAAGTTTGAGGATATTTCTATGGATTTTGTGCACGGATTGCCGAGATCTCGACGTGGGAATGACTCAATCTGGGTGATTGTAGACTTGTTGAAAAAGATGGCTCACTTTCTACCAAACAAGCGGGACGATTCTGTGGAAATGTTGGCAAAGCTCTATGTGGAGCAGATTGTTCGATTGCACGGTGTTCCTCGGAGCATCATAAGTGACCGAGATGGGCGATTTACTTCGAAAGATTGGAGGCTAGTTCATCAGCTGTTGGGCACGAAGTTAGCATTCAGTATGGCCTTTCATCCGCAAACGGATGGCCAAACTGAATGAACCAACAGAACAATGGAGGATATGCTCCGTATGTACGCCCTGGACTTCAGCAAGAAATGGGAAGATCATATTGTTATGGTGGAGTTTGCCTATAATAATAGCTACCAAGCGAGTATCGGTATGACACCATTTGAAGCTTTGTGTGGTCGCAAGTGCCGTACACCATTAGCTTGGGCAAAAACTAGCGAATCCAAACTTTTGGGATAAAAGGAAGTCGAGGATGCTAACTCAATAATACGCTCTATTCGAGAGAGACTACAAATAGCCCAGGATTGACAAGCCAAGTATTATAATGTTAAGCACTGGAACGTGGAGTTCGTGGTGGGTGACTGGGTCTATTTAAAGAATAAACCCTTCAAAGGCGTATCTCGGATTCGGCGGTTGAAAAAGCTAAGTCCGCGATACCTTGGTCCGTTTGAAGTGGAGGAGCGAGTTGGGGAAGCCGCCTATCAGCTAGCTCTTTCATCGGAATTGGGTGGACTGCATGATGTGTTCCACATCTCTGTACTACGAAAAGCAGTCAAAGACCCAACTCAAGTGATTGAGAATGATCGGGTGCCAGTTGAGTAAGGGCTAACGACAAAGGTGAGGCCCATTCGGATCGAGGATCGAGCGGAGAAACAGTTGCGGAATAAAACGATCGGGATGGTCAAATTCCGGTGGGACAATTGTGGCTAAAAAGAGCTAACATGGGAGCGGGAGCAGACCATGCGAGCTGAGTTCCCCGAGTTATTTGTGTAAACTGTTTGCTTGTCTGTATGGTATTGCAACATATGTGTAGAAGTATCACTTTTTGTGTCATGATTGCATCTCCATACTGCAACCAAATTTCGGGACAAAATTTTATTAAGGATGGGAGGGTTGTAACACCCCAGAAATCTCAAAAGCCAAAGTGGAATTTAGGTGTGCTGACACGGCCTGAGACACGGGCGTGTCTCAGGGCGTGTCAGGTGTACATGTCCTAGGACACGGGCGTGTCCCTATTCTCGAAGAGTACTCGAGAACTGATCATCGAGTGTGGAACACGGCCTGTGATACGGGCGTGTCACAGGGGTGTGTTTGGCACACGGCTAGGGACACGGGCGTGTGCCTTAGCCGTGTCCTGCTCGGGTTATTTTGGAGATCTTGTTACATGGGTGACACGGCCAGGTACACATTCGTGTACTGGGTGACACAGGCGTGTCAGGCTTGACACGGGCGTGTCAATGCCCGTGTTCTGGTTTATTTTCAGTCGCTTGTGCACCTCTTCAGGAACACGGCCCGTGACACGGGCGTGTCACAACCCGTGTTCGGCCCAGGAAATAAAATTCAGGGCTGATCAGAGCCATTCATTTTCTTTCACCAAGATCCAATGGTCTGGGCTCTTCCCTGGGTTGATAAGGCCGGGATTGAAGAAGAGAAAGCTCATTTGAGTTTCATCATTCTCTTTCTAAAGTTAAGAGAGAGAGGAGAGCAAGGCAAGGAAGAAGAAGAGGAATCCGACCGCCGGTGGTGCTGCGGTGGTCCAAATCGCGAGCCGAGTTCGGATTTACGAAGGCAAGGCTGTTGCGAAGGCTTTCATCCGTCTCAATTCTCTCCATGGCTCCGAGGAGACTTCCAAGGGTAATGATTTCCATCTTGGATATGTGAAGTCCTACTTTCCTGCATTTGCATAGGGAAAACCCGTCCCCACGAGTGTGCGGTGGGTTGTTGTGTCCCTTGGGGTAGATATGTGAAGTCCCCCTTGTTAGAGTCCGGAATTGGAGTACGGATCTAGGCATGCTGTGCGAATCCCATCTGGATGTGCTGGTCTCGATTTGTGATGCTTGTTTGCATTCGTAGGAATCTCCGAGTATTTGATTGTTTGTGTGCAATCTGTGGGTCATACCTGTCTCTTGATGCAGCAGGAAGTACTGGAGGAAGTCCAGGAAAGTGTTAGAGTTGGTTCAACTCTTGTGACCGTGAGTTGTCACTTTACGTGGTGTTGAGCCGTTGGGCTGCAACTATATAAAATGAGGCTTCGTGCCGAACAGGCAAGGTGAAACCGACCCGCGCCTTTATTTGTGGCCTCAAGTATGATGTACTTGGTAGTGTCAAGGCGGTTTGAGCAACGGGGGGGGGGGGGGGGGGGTGGCTGATCCCTACCTGTGTTATGTAGGCTGGACATCAGAGCGCCAAGGCATTGGGCTTTCGTCAGCGGCATAATGAGAGTCTTGGGCCTACGTGCCATACTAAATGCTCATTGGTGGGATCCGGTGTTTCCGGTACACCCGAATGTGCCCTGAGTGCACGGAGCGTCGGGCCGTCGTGCCGGCGTTTGTGATATGTATTGACTGCGGTTGTGCACATCTTGCGTGGGTTGCTATACATACTATTGAAACATGCTTTGCAGGGATGGAATTCCGATGCCCCATGCCAGGGGCAGGGTCGTTATAATTGGTCAGCTGAATGCTTACCGTTGCCCTGTTTACCACTGCTTGGTGGATTGGTTCTTGCAGGTGCAGGAGGTGCTGGTCCGAGCGGGACTTATCTGGCTGAAGCCCAAGCTGCATTGCTGCCCTAGAAGGCTTTATTTTGTTTCTTCTTGTTCATGTGTGGCCGGCCTGCGTGCCGATTTCTGTAAACCACGCCTTGTTAAGAGAAATTTGTAAGGCCTTAAGGCCAGATACTTTGGTTGTATACATTCCTATGTTATAGTGGACAGTTCTTGTTACTCTTGAGTTCAAGTTTTCAACCGCGAAGCTTTCCGCTAGAATGCTTTGTGTTAGGATGCGTTGGTTTTGATATTATTTCGTAGCATCTCCGCTTGTTTGTGGAATATGGTGTGGGGCCCCGGCCGGACCCTCTATTATATTCTTCTTGACGGGTCGAGGTGTTACACATGACCTGAGCCCTGGCGTGTTCGGGTCCGACAAGGGCGCGTCAAATTCGACACGGGCGTGTCAAATACCCGTGTTATCCTCAGATTGGTGTTGGGGCTGTCTGGATGGAGGAACACGCCTAGCTACACGGGCGTGTACTAGATGACACGGGAATGTCAAGCCTAACACAGGCGTGTTGAGTGCCCGTGTTCTTTTCGGTACGCGACGGTTTCGACAGCGAATGAGTTACACGGCCTTAGACGCGGGCGTGTCGCAAGCCGTGTTCGGCCCAGGAAGTTTATTTTCAGGGCGAATCGTGGCTGTTTGTTTCCTTATATTGGGATCTAACGGTTCATGCCTCTACATCCTAGGTTTAAGGCCGGGATTAAGGGTTTAAACCCTCACTTTTCTTTGGCCACTCTCTTTCTAAGTTCTAGACAGAAGAGAGAGCAAGGAGTAAGAAGGAGGGAAGATCCGGTTGTCGGAGGAGATTCGGAGCGCCAAATCGCAAACCGAGTCTAGATCTACAGAGGCTAGATCATCACGGTGCTTTTCATCTGTGTAGATTTCCATGGCGCCGAAGAGGAATGCTAGGGTAACAATTCTCTACTTGAGCGTGCGAAGCTCTTCTTCTTTTGCATAGGGAAAACCCGCTCCCGCGAGTATGCGGCGAGTTTGCGGTGTTCCTTGGGGTTGATATGTAAAGTCCCCCTTGTTTGCATTTAGAGTCTGAAATCGAGAAACGGACATAGGCATGGTGTGTGAAGCCTACCCGGACATGTTGGTCTGGATCGATGATGTTTTAATATGCATGTTTAGCCGGATAAGATGTAAGACCCCATTTTTTTCTTTTTCAACCATCGAGGTCTTATGCCCAGAATTGCAATTTTGTAGTGGCACCGACACTCGGGAAGGCCTCCACTACAAAATGCCAATTCTGCCGGCCTTTTTTGTTCACAACAGAGAGAGAAGTAAATATAACATGTCCACATCATCATATATGAAAGAAAATCACAGCAAGTCCATCATTATATAGAAAGTAGAGTACTGCGAAAGATCAGTACAGATGAAATATAAAAACGGGCTCAAGCCCGGTACACCAGAGTCCTCACTACAAATCACTCATCACGGAAGCTATAAGAAAGACTAATCACTCACGGAGCTGGTCACAGGTACTCCGGAACTAGACTGGCCCACCTCCATGCGCACCATACTTTGCTATACTAGTCACTTGACTGCTGGTCCCTGTCTCCCATCCGGAGCTCCTGTAATGTTGTGGTTTGAAAACCATTAGTCATAAAACTAAGCCCTATCATACCCTACCCCTCCCCCCATGGCTCCTAAGCACTGAGCAGAGAGGAGGAAAGGGAAACTACAAAGGTGGAGAATAAGCAAGCAGATGACCGTGGAACTAGTCTAACAGTCATTCATGGTGTATAAACAACTAAGTAAAATAAAGTACATCTAGAAGTTCTATGATAGTGAGTAGTAAGGTAAACATATAGTAAGCAGTATAAATATAAGAAGAGAAATAGAAAATAAGTAAGTAACCTTAACTTATATGAGTGCCATACAAATATATAAGTTAAGGGGTCTTCTGCAAGTCTCCCATCGTATAAAAAGTCTTATACCGATTTATACGTTGGGGTGTCGGTTGTATGCAAATATGAGTGTAGTGATATGCTATGCCATGATTCATGCAAGTGCAACTCATGCACGCGACTCTATGCGCACAGACCTTTAGTTCCCCCTGTTCGGGAAGCTAGCTTCACTCCCAAGGAACCTCTGTAGTGGCAAACAGAGACAGTGGGTCGGGCCCCCCACTCTTAGGCGGGTATCCACACTACCGGGCCTAGCCCTTCCGTATGCCCCTAGAAGAACACAACTTAGAGTATCCGCGTACTAGTGCTGGATGTATCCACCAGACTTTATTTGGCTAAGCGTCCCACACCGCCGAGTCTACGTACCAACGTCGGTGTCAACGACAGTCAAATACCGAAGACCCACCACCTTATTCTGTATTTAAACCCTCGAGCCCTCGGCTCCCCGGACTGTCCCGTCTGTGCATCTACCTTCAGAAGCTACCGACTGAAAGACAATTAAAACAACCTATTCAACCTCCCTAACTACCGGGGTGTGTGAATGTGAAACTCTAGTTATACTAGTTGCTCTTTTAGTTTATTATTCCTACGGTTTATGTTAGCCCAGGACTGCCCCGGCATACCCCGTGAAGGGCTCTCAAAGGGCCCTAGGAACTATGATGGTAGCTGAAGTCCATCTTCCCTTTCACAAGGAACTTACTTTTATTGGTTAATACCCATTACCCAATCCCTTTTAAATTACTTTGGATCTAACCCTAGTGTATTAAGACTCTTCCTCTCCTACCGGGGAGGACGATCTTTCGTCGATCCCGAGCACCTATTATGACTAGACAACCTACCACCCTATCCCTGTCTTAACCACTGAGGGTACATTCTTATTCATACCTAGTCATCTTGCTAATACTCCAATCCCCAAGATCATTTTGCACCTTAATATAACTTATGCAATTTCGATTAAACGCAGACCATTCTAAGCTATATGAGATGCACAAAGGGAGGTACTCAAAATTGTCTTCCAAAACTCCTATAAAATTTACTGGCGGTCTATAATGTCCTACTTAGTCTAAATCAGAGATTCATAATTTTCCTAATTTAATCTATATTTAATTATTTTCTTCCAAAACTATTATATGGAGATTTTGAACATAAAGTACACTTTTTCAGGTATGTATAAGGCTCCACAAAATTATGACAAATACTAAACAACAAATTAACAGCAAATCCAAATCTCATATAATTTTTACAAGGTTTAAATCATTATTCCTTAACTTTGGAATATTTTAGAAATCATAAATTTAAGGGGCAAGTAATGCATTTAAGCTTCCAAAAATTATACAAAAATTCTAGTATGACAATCTATATCCTAAAAATATCCTGACAAAATTTCATAATTTTACAGCAATAAATGAGCTCTGAATAAATTATTTACCAAAATTGCCCTTTTTCATACTTGTAAAAGAAGTACTAAAAATAATGTTCCAAAATTCTCAATTAAATTTCAAGGGGTTCATACTAACTTTAAAACTACACTACCCATGTTTCACCACAGTTCAGTGAGTTTTAATAACTTTTTCTATCACTACAAGATTTGTGCCCTAAACTAGGGTTAGGGTTTTGAGGGACTTATTCACTTTAAAATCCATTTAGATTTCTGCCAGAGGATTCTAGCTACCCTAGAATCCTCTCCACCAAGTTTCAAATCATATCAAGGTCATTTGACCACTGCCCTTCACAAACCACCAAGAACCATCCTTAGGGTTTGGCCTTGGATCCTAGGGCAAATCTACCCCAATCGACCTCAAAATCCATGAGAGGGTGCTAGAAATCAGGCATAGTCAGTTGTAAAATCTCAGCCTCTATTGAGGGATTTGACCACTCAAATCACAAAGTGCACTTTTGACCTAAAACCCCTTAATAGGGCAAAGCTTAGGTTTATTCATTTCCAATCTAAAACATCTCCAAATGAGATGATAAACTATACAGAGCCTTATGATTAACCAAGGGACCACTCACCAAAATTTGGGAGGGTTTGGAGGTCATTAGACCACTTAATTAAAATACCTTATTATTATTAAATAAAATAAAAACCATAGACAAAGTACCTTGTTGCGCGCTAGGGTTCAAAGAAAATAAACGCAACCGAACTAGCAACCCGATGAGGCAAGTATACCTATCGAATTGTAGCAAGGGGACACAAGTGTCGTATTGAAATCCGGGAACTGTTGGCTATGCTTACTCACACGAACGCTATTATCTTATCGACAGAAAAAACTAGGGTTTTAGAAAATCTAAGTGCAAGGGAGAAAGTAAAGCTATACTAGAAAGAGAGACACCGCAATTAAGTAAAGCTGTTAAGTAAAGAACTATGCTAGAAAGGAAACTACTGCAGTTAATTAATGAGCACAAGATAGGAGATTACTACGAAAGGTAGAAAATATGAAATGGAAATGCACCCGATCAAGATTCACCTCGGCAAAGGACGATTAAGAAAATGCGATAAAAATCTAAACTTAATAGGATAAGGGTCCTTGACCGTGGAGGTTCCTAAAGCTTGAACACGCTTCTCTCGAAGTCGTGCCCAACTGAGTTTAGGAAGGTCCGACCGACTCTCGTCTAAATCAGAGGCCTAAAACTCGCTTTACGCGGTGAACCCCACTATTGGATTTTACTCCAATCCGGGAGATTTGGACGTCTGCCTCTCTCGAGGGGTGCGTACAACTCCCTTTACTCTTGAATGCTCACTTCATTCTTTCGTCCTCTCGGCTAGCCCAGAATGAAAGCAAAGGCGAAGAGTATATATCGAAAATATACCTCCAACCCGTGATTAATCAAGAGTAATTCAAGGCCCTAACCTAAAAAGGAAAAGATTAATTAAAACATCATAACATAATCGCTCTAACCTCGGATCATCAAGATCGAGTACAAGGAGGATTAGTTAATCATAATGGAGTGGAGGGGGGGATGAGTAGAAAAGCATAAGAAGAACACAAGCTAAACAAGAACACTTTTATTAATAAAAGGGGGCAAGTTACACTATTGAAAATTAAAATTACAAGTGCATGAAATTGAAATCCTATTCTAGCCCTACAAGTAGCACTAAGCAAGAGCAAAATTACAATAAAAGCTAAGACAAACTACAATTAAGCTAGGGTTAAACAAAAAGTACAAAGAGAGGGGGAGAGAGAGAGAGAGAAAGAATGAAAAAAACTCAAGAACCAAAGGGGCAGCACCTCCCCCTCTCAACCAAAGCTTGCTGAAATGGAGAGGGGGGGTCTCAATTTATAGAAATTTTTCTCGGGTTGGTCACGCCCTCCAACACGCCCTATGGGGGGCGTGTCAGGGGGTATGACAGTACTATGTTGACCTCGGGCTCTGGATTCTGGCGGGAGGGATGATTGCTTCGGTACGTCGGTGGTCACGCCCTAGGTCACGCCCGTGTAGGGGGGGCGTGACAGGCACGTCATGTCCAAATCATTGGTCGGAAATCCGTCAGTCGTCGAAAAAGGAGGGTGTCACGCCCATGTCACGGGCGTGACATAGGGCGTGACAGTACTGTTTTCGTGCTGTGGAGAAACGGCATTTAATGCGGCGGCAGGCTTTGCGGCAGAGGGCGACACGCCCCTAGTCATGCCAGGTGACACGCCCAGGGAGGGCGTGTCAAGGGGGCGTGACAGCGGTTTTGACCGTTTTCCCGTCCCTTCCTGCAGGAGTCCTGGGGATCGGGTGACACGCCCTAGGTCACGCCCAGGGAGGGCGTGACAGGGGGGCGTGACAGGTGATTTTGGCTAATTTTCTGGAAACCTGCAAAAAGACAAGAAAAAGTCAGTGACAATAATATTTACATAAAATGATAAAAATAAACTAATAATAGACATAATTTATACAATATAAAATAGAAAATACGATAATAGTTTAGGCTACAAAACGTATTATCAAATTCCCCCAAGCTTAAGCTTTGCTTGTCCCCAAGCAAAAATATAAAAACTAGATATTTATAAAAGGACTAATCAAAAAGTTCTAATTATGCCTACACAAGTACTATACGAAATTCTAAGTAGGGAAAAGGTGAAATGTAAGTCCAAAACAATTATTTAGGTATGGTAAAACTTTTATAAACTTTACTTAATAAAAACAAATCATCCAAAATTTTAACGAGATTTTTTAAATGGACTTAAGCAAAGCAACGAAAATGAAAAACCCGCATTGAGTTGTTACTAGATCCAAGCAACGCATTATAATTATATCAATTTAATTAACAAAAATCTAGGTTTAAATCCAAAACTAAAACTGATTTACTATTTTTCTTTTCTTAGTTGTTAATAAAAAATCAAAAAGCGTGAATCAAAAGGACTTAAATAGGACAGAAACGTTTGGTTTAGGAAAATGATTAGGAGTGGAATTCAAAGATAAACGTGAAGGTTTTAAAATCACACTAAACCAAAGCAAAGAGTTTCAAAAACTTTCATAAAAATATATACACATTTTTTTTTTCTTTTTCTTCTTTTTTTTCATTTTTTTCTTTTTTTCAAAACAAAGGCCTTAAATATTTTTATTTTCCTTTTTGAATTGGCCAAACAAAAATAAACATCACTTTTGAACATACTTTTTTTTTTCGAAAACCTTTCTCCCACAAAAAATCACAAAATACCCTAACAAAATCGTCAAAATAATTTATGAAACTCAAAAAGGCTAGTGTGATTCGATAGGTTGGAAATTTTTGGCTTTGGTGAAACTGAAATGAAGGGAGGAGCTATCAAATGAAATCGGAAAAAGGCTCAAAAATGGCTAACTAGTGGTAAAAGTTTTTAGGTTGGCAGGAAAGCTCAAACGAAAACAAAAATGGCCTAAATCATTTTCACGCTTTTGAATTTATTTAAAACAAAGGTCTGAAAATTTTCAAAAAGCGAGTCCTAGATAATAAAAGAAGATTGATGAAATTAACTTGAAAATAGAAATAATAGGTGACTTGGATCGTTCACATCTACTACGTTATTCAAAAGTTGACTTTACAAAAATTATTCAAAAACGAAAAAGAAAATAGTGGATGATGAATTTTTGAGAAAGTAAAGGAAATAAACAACAAAAAACCATAATAGAAATGCGAGTTTTAGAAAAATATTTCACCTTAACTTGCTACCGTGAATTAGAAACACAGCATGGCCAACATTTTACTTGTGAAACATAATTAAAAAGGACGATTAGAAATATTATAATTAACTAAGTTGTTTATAGGAGATTTTGAGTAAAACAAAAACAAAAACTAGGGGTACTATTGAAATATCAAAATGTCTAAACCATTCAAAAACACATATATATTTTTTTATTTAGTGAAATATTCTCTTTTTTTGGATTTTGGAAAATTTTTCTCTTTTTTGGAATTTTAAGATATTCATTTTTTTTATTTTTTATTTTTGGAACTATTTACAATATATACAAAAAGGAAATTATTTACACTAAGCAAAAATGAAGGAGGAAATCCTCCCCCAAGCTTAAAACAGACATTGTCCTCAATGGCTAAAGAAGGGGATTGGAGAAGGAGAGAAAAATAAAGTACAGAATTGAAAGACAGAATTGAAATACAGGTACTTCCCCGGATTTATTAGCTGCGAAAGCTGAGTGATGCCGCCCCCCGAATGTCTTCTTTGGACTTCGTGATAGATTCAGCAATGTTGGAGCAGGCGATCGCAGAAGCTTCAGCTTGTCGGAGCCGTCCGAGGCAAAAATTGTAAAATAAAGAAAACAGAAAAAGATAACTTGGGTTGCCTCCCAAGAGCGCCCTTTGGTTAAAGCGTCGTTGAGCTCGACGCATCAAAAAAATAATTTTGTCCAAAAATATTGTTGTCCCGAAATAAAATTGTCTTTAGTAAAAAAAATAAAAGTTCAAGATTAGAGTTCGTGAAGCAGAAACTTAATAATGTTTGGACTGACATCATCATCACCAGAGAAATACAGTTTAAGACGCTGACCATTCACTTTGAAATAACCCTTATCAGGGTGAGAAATTAAAACAGTTCCATAAGGAAATACTTCTAAAACAGAAAACGGGCCAGACCAGCGAGATTTTAATTTGCCCGGAAATAAACGTAAACGAGAATTATATAAAAGGACTTGGTCGCCCGGCTTAAAGTTTTTAGGGTGCCTTAAGTGTTTATCGTGTAAACGCTTCGTCCGCTCTTTATAAAGTTTATTATTTTCATAAGCATAAGAGCGCCACTCATCGAGTTCATTTAGTTGAAATTTTCGAAGGTCACCGACTGAGTGGGGATCGAAGTTTAAAAATTTTAAGGCCCAAAAGGCGCGGTGTTCTAACTCTACGGGCAGATGACACGATTTTCCATAGACGAGCCGATACGGCGTACATCCGAGGGCGGTTTTGTACGCTGTTCGGTAGGCCCATAAGGCATCGTCAAGTTTGGCTGACCAGTCTTTTCTAGAAGTTGAAACAGTCTTTTCTAAAATTCTTTTTATTTCTCTATTAACTACTTCGACTTGTCCGTTAGTTTGTGGGTGGTAGGCAGTGGACAGCTTATGCGTAACGCCGTATTTGGTAAGGATTTTTGAAAATTTCGCGTTACAAAAATGGGAACCCCTATCGCTAACGATTGCGCGAGGCGTACCGAATCTAGAAAATAATTTTTTTAAAAACGTGACTACAACTCGGGAGTCGTTCGTGGGAAGAGCTTGGGCCTCAGCCTATCGTGAAACATAATCAACAGCAACTAAAATATATTTGTTTCCGAAGCTAGAATGAAGGGGGCCAACAAAATCAATTCCCCAGAGGTCGAAAATTTCGCACTCTAAGAAATAATTTTGCGGCATTTCATTTTTATTAGAAATATTGCCCGACCGTTGGCAACTATCACACCTGCTCACAAAGGCTTGCGTGTCTTTAAACAGGCTAGGCCAGTAAAAACCCGCGCAAAGCACCTTATGAGCGGTGCGAGCAGCTTGATAGTGCCCACCTGTCGGACCTTCATGCAAATGTTTTAGAATATCAATTCCTTCATCAAAAGAAACACATCTCCTTATCACTTGATCCGCACAAATTTTGAAAAGATGCGGGTCTTCCCAAAAGTAGTTCTTCAGCTCAGAAAAGAATTTCTTCTTTTGCTGAGAGGAGAACTCTCTTGGGAGTTCCCGGGCCACTAGATAGTTGGCGATGTGCGTGAACCAAGGAGAAGTAGATGTATTAACTAAAAGCAGCTTCTCATCAGGAAAATAGTCATTAAAAGATTTTTCATTTAATTTTTCTATAAAGGGGTTATCTAATCTGGATAGATGGTCGGCGGCCAAGTTCTCGACTCCTCGCTTATCACGGATCTCTAAGTCAAACTCCTGGAGGAGTAAGACCCAGCGAATCAAGCGAGGCTTGGCATCCGTTTTGGCAAGAAGGTACTTGAGGGCCGAGTGGTCCGTAAAAACAATGATTTTTGAAAGTGTAATGTAAGGGCGAAATTTATCAAACGCAAATACTACAACTAAGAGCTCCTTCTCGGTTGTGGTGTAATTTTCTTGTGCAGATGTGAGGGTTTTACTAGCGTAATAGATGGGGTGGAAGTTCTTAGATATGCGTTGACCTAATACGGCCCCCACCGCAAAACTACTCGCATCGCACATAATCTCGAAAGGAAGGTCCCACACCGGAGCTATCATAATCGGTGCGTTAATTAATTTTTCTTTAATTGATTCAAAGGCAGAAATACAAGAGTCATCAAAAATGAATGGAGCGTCTTTTTCTAAGAGATGGGTGAGGGGCTTTGTGATCTTGGAGAAGTCCTTTATAAAACGACGATAAAAACCAGCGTGGCCTAGGAAACTTCTTATAGCTTTTATGTTTGTAGGCGGAGGCAACTTCTCAATAACTTCTATCTTGGCAACGTCTACCTCAATACCTTTAGCAGAAATTTTATGACCCAAAACTAACCCTTCCCTCACCATAAAATGGCATTTTTCCCAATTTAGGGCAAGGTTAGTTTCTTCGCATCGTTCTAAGACTTTTTCGAGGTTTTCTAAACATCTATCGAAGGAATCGCCGAACACGGAGAAATCGTCCATGAATACCTCCATAATGCTTTCTACGTACTTGTCAAATATTGCGAGCATACATCGCTGGAATGTAGCTGGCGCATTGCATAATCCAAACGGCATTCTTCGGTACGCGAAGGTGCCGAAGGGACAAGTAAACGTAGTTTTCTCTTGGTCCTCGGGAGAGATGGGTATTTGAAAGTACCCCGAGAGGCCATCGAGAAAACAATAAAAGCTATGGCCGGAGAGACGTTCTAAAATCTGGTCGATAAACGGTAAAGGAAAGTGGTCCTTGTGGGTGGCGTCATTTAACTTACGGTAATCAATGCACATACGCCAACCCGTCACCGTCCGTGTCGGGATTAATTCATTATTCTCATTACTAACTAAGGTTATCCCTCCCTTTTTTGGAACTACCTGAACGGGGCTAACCCACTTACTGTCCGATATAGGGTAGATAATTCCTGCGTCTAATAGTTTCATAACCTCGCCCTTAACTACTTCTTTCATATTCGGGTTTATACGGCGCTGAGGTTGGATAGAGTTACGCGAATTATCTTCCATTAAAATTTTATGGGTACAGAAGATGGGCTTATGCCCTTGATATCAGAATTTTGCCAAGCAATAGCCCGGCGATGCTTACGTAGAACTAGCAGAAGTTTATCATTTTGCGTATCCGTGAGGTAGGCCGAAACGATAACTGGTAACTTGGAATCTTTTTCTAAGAAAGCATACTTAAGGTGTTCGGGAAGTTCTTTAAGTTCTAGGGTAGGGGGTTCGTCATAAGAGGATTTTGAGATTCTTTCTTTTTCAAAAATAATATCTTCATAAACTTTTTTATAAGGAACGTAATAAGGGGTGGGGTTAGCAGCCAAGACGGCTTCTTGTAGCGATTCAGTGGGAAGAATAGAGGAAGAACAAAAATCAGAAAATTCTTTTTCAAACTCAGAAAGACAATAAGAAGATTCATCACTTCCTTGCAGTGATTCCGTTGTAAGAGAAGAGAAGCAAAAAGTAGAAAATTCTTTTTCAAAGTCGGAGAGGCAGTAGGAAGAATCATCACTCACGGCGTCTACAAAAAAACATGAGTCATCGTTTGCCAAGGTGTTCTTCATCGAAGGGGTGATAGAAAATGTGACTTCGTCGTCGCCTACTCGAAGAAAGGGCTTACCATTGCTTACGTCAATGATGGCTCGGGAGGTGGCAAGGAAGGGTCGGCCAAGGATCAGGGGAACCTCGACGTCTTCTTCGATGTCCAAAATGACAAAGTCCACCGGGAAGATGAACTTGTCGACTTTCACTAGAACGTCCTCCACTATTCCTAACGGGTACTTGACGGATCTATCGGCTAGCTGGATACTCATACGCGTGGGGTTAAGGCTACCAATCCCTAACTTTTTGAACAACGAAAAGGGCATCAGGTTTATACTTGCGCCTAAGTCGGCTAACGCGTGTTTAACAAAAAGATCACCGAAGACACACGGGATAGAGAAACTACCCGGGTCACTGATTTTCTTCGGCAAACCATTTGTTAAAATGGCGGAGCACTCGGCGTTTAGCGTGACGTGCGAAAGATTCTCTAACTTCTTCTTGTTTGTGAGGAGGTCTTTAAGATATTTGGCGTATTTCGGCATCTGCGAAATAGCCTCGTGGAAGGGAAGATTAATGTGGATTTGTTTGAAGATTTCTAAGAAGCGGGAGTACTGATCATCTTGACGTTGTCTATTAAGTTCAGAGGGGTATGGAGGAGTTGAATTATTTTTGAAGATGGGTGGTGGAGTGAGATTATTTTCTAAAGTAGGGGTGATTACTTCTTCAGCAGATGGCGGAATTTTTAAAATGGGAGCGGAGCTTTGATTTTTAAAAGCGGAAGCGGAGCTTGCCTCAGGCTCTTCACTTACCATACCGGAGACTTGCTTCCCACTCCGAAGAGTTATAGCTTTCGCTTGCTCTCTCGGGTTGGGTTCGGTATTGGAAGGAAGAGACCCTGCGGGTCGCTCAGAAATTATTTTCGCGAGCTGTCCTACCTGATTTTCTAGACTTTTTACGCTTCCTGTTAACGTTCTTATAGTGGCATCATTTGTGGTGATATATTTAGAAAGTAATTCCTCCAAGCTTGGAGGTTTTGGGTAATTTTGAAGAGGTGGTGGTGGTGGTGGTGCAGAAAAATCATTTTGCGAGGGTGGGCGCATCGCATTCGATGGATTATTCCATGAAAAGTTCGGGTGATTTCTTAAAGCGGGGTTATAACTATTCGGAAAATTAAAACCAGGCGGATGAAAATTCGCAGCAGAAAAATTATTAAAAGCAGTTCTAGGCATATTATTAACATAATCTAAATGTTCTGGAGTAGGGGTTACAGATTCCCATACCTGAGGGGAGGAGGCAGCAGTCATCTCCGTTATCTTTTTGCTTAGGATTTCTACTTGCAGAGCGAGCTGGGAGACGTTGTCTACTTCATAGATACCTGCAGGCTTGTTCGGGCGGGACCTAGGCACATTCCACTGAAAAGTGTTCATGGCCATGTACTCAAAAAGCTCAAGAGCAGCTTTCGGGGTCTTATGATTTAAAGTACCGCCAGAAGCTGCGTCTATCATTTGCTTCGTGCTTTAATTTAGCCCGTTATAAAACGTCTGCACTTGTAACCATACAGGCAGCCCGTGATGTGGGCATCGTCTTAATAGTTCTTTAAATCTCTCCCAGGTTTCATATAGGGTTTCAGAGTCTATTTGTCCGAAGGCAGAGACGTCGTTCCTAAGTTTTGCGGTTTTAGCTGGCGGAAAATACTTCGCCAAAAATTTTTCAGTTAATTCATTCCAAGTGGTTATGCTATTTTTCGGAAGTGTGTTAAGCCACTGCTTAGCTTTAGTTCTTAGACAGAAGGGGAAGAGTCTCAGCCTGATCGCATCATTTGTGACACCATTTATCTTGAAGGTGTCACAAATTTCAAGAAAGCTAGCTATATGTGCGTTCGGATCTTCATCTTGAAGTCCGTCAAATTGCACATATTGCTGCACCATTTGAATTATGCTAGGCTTTAATTCGAAGTTATTATTTGCTATAGCAGGGCGGACTATACTTGATTCTGTTCCCTCGAGGTTAGGTCGTGCATAATAGGACATAGTCCTTTGCACGGCCTCATCTACGTTGGGTTCTTCCATTCTTAAAGTAGCAAATGACTCGAAGTCCTCAACCAGCACTTGGATAGTAGGACCTTGAAATCGCGATCTTCTCCGAAGAGTACGCTCAATTTCGTGGTCCAAGTCCAAAATGACCGACGGACTCCCGCGGGTCATGCACTAAAAGAACAGAAAAGAAGAAGAGGAAGAGAAAAAGGATAAACTAGAAAAAAGATTAGAATTTTTTTTCTTTTTGAAATAAATTTTTTTTATAGATTAACTCCCGAACTTCTCAAGGACTACCCCGTGAAGGGTTCGCAAGGTACTAGACAAGACAGTGGCACTTAAAGCCCTTTGCCCTTTTCGAGAGAATTAGGTGGCGTAGAAAAATTGTGAGGTTGGTTTCTATTAAGAGCGGTGATAATTTTTTTTTTTTTATTTTTAAAATTTAAAGAAGGAGGATGAGAAAGAGAAGATAAAATTAATAGGTTCGTGTTTTCAAAATATCAATGGAAATTGGGTCCCCGGCAACGACGCCAAAAACTTGTTGCGCGCTAGGGTTCAAAGAAAATAAACGCAACCGAACTAACAACCCGATGAGGCAAGTATACCTTTCGAATTGTAGCAAGGGGACACAAGTGTCGTATTGAAATCCGGGAACTGTTGGCTTATGCTTACTCACACGAACGCTATTACCTTATCGACGGAAAAAACTAGGGTTTTAGAAAATCTAAGTGCAAGGGAGAAAGTAAAGCTATACTAGAAAGAGAGACACCGCAATTAAGTAAAGCTGTTAAGTAAAGAACTATGCTAGAAAGGAAACTACTGCAGTTAATTAAAGAGCACAAGATAGGAGATTACTACGAAAGGTAGAAAATATGAAATGGAAATGCACCAGATCAAGATTCACCTCGGCTAAGGACGATTAAGAAAATGCGATAAAAATCTAAACTTAATAGGATAAGGGTCCTTGACCGTGGAGGTTCCTAAAGCTTGAACACGCTTCTCTCGAAGTCGTGCCCAACTGAGTTTAGGAAGGTCCGACCTACTCTCGTCTAAATCGGAGGCCTAAAACTCGCTTTACGCGGTGAACCCCACTATTGGATTTTACTCCAATCCGGGAGATTTGGACGTCTGCCTCTCTCGAGGGGTGCGTACAACTCCCTTTACTCTTGAATGCTCACTTCATTCTTTCGGCCTCTCGGCTAGCCCAGAATGAAAGCAAAGGCGGAGAGTATATATCGAAAATATACCTCCAACCCGTGATTAATTAAGAGTAATTCAAGGCCCTAACCTAAAAAGGAAAAGATTAATTAAAACATCATAACATAATCGCTCTAACCTCGGATCATCAAGATCGAGTACAAGGAGGATTAGTTAATCATAATGGAGTGGAGGGGGGGATGAGTAGAAAAGCATAAGAAGAACACAAGCTAAACAAGAACACTTTTATTAATAAAAGGGGGCAAGTTACACTATTGAAAATTAAAATTACAAGTGCATGAAATTGAAATCCTATTCTAGCCCTACAAGTAGCACTAAGCAAGAGCAAAATTACAATAAAAGCTAAGACAAACTACAATAAAGCTAGGGTTAAACAAAAAGTACAAAGAGAGGGGGAGAGAGAGAGAGAGAAAGTATGAAAAAAACTCAAGAACCAAAGGGGCAGCACCTCCCCCTCTCAACCAAAGCTTGCTGAAATGGAGAGGGGGGGTCTCAATTTATAGAAATTTTTCTCGGGTTGGTCACGCCCTCCGACACGCCCTAGTGGGGGCGTGTCAGGGGGCGTGACAGTACTATGTTGACCTCGGGCTCTGGATTCTGGCGGGAGGGATGATTGCTTCGGTACGTCGGTGGTCACGCCCTAGGTCACGCCCGTGTAGGGGGGGCGTGACAGGCACGTCATGTCCAAATCATTGGTCGGAAATCCGTCAGTCGTCGAAAAAGGAGGGTGTCACGCCCATGTCACGGGCGTGACATAGGGCATGAAAGTACTGTTTTCGTGCTGTGGAGAAACGGCATTTAATGCGGCGGCAGGCTTTGCGGCAGAGGGCGACACGCCCCTAGTCACGCCAGGTGACACGCCCAGGGAGGGCGTGTCAAGGGGGCGTGACAGCGGTTTTGACCGTTTTCCCGTCCCTTCCTGCAGGAGTCCTGGGGATCGGGTGACACGCCCTAGGTCACGCCCAGGGAGGGCGTGACAGGGGGGCGTGACAGGTGATTTTGGCCAATTTTCTGGAAACCTGCAAAAAGACAAGAAAAAGTCAGTGGCAATAATATTTACATAAAATGATAAAAATAAACTAATAATAGACATAATTTATACAATATAAAATAAAAAATACGATAATAGTTTAGGCTACAAAACGTATTATCATACCTCCAAAAATTCTCATTTTTGGACAGGCCCTTGGAATAGCTAAGGGTAATCCCCTGCCCAAATTTCAGGTCATTTGGCCAAGGGGTGAAGGGTGGGCACACATTTTAATCTCTGCATAGCTTTAGGTGTAGATCCCACCAAAAGAGGGGCCATGGTCAAACAAGTTGACAAAATTGACCAAAATCAATTTTAAAATAAAATAGACCCATATAGCAACAAATTATATGTTGAATATTTCCTCATATAGAGCCTCTAAGTAGTTTTCATTAATTTTCTAATGTGACTGTTATCTTAGTACAGAAAATAATTTTTAAAGGGAAGGATTTAAATGATCAGCACATATCTTGAAGCAGATCTAACAGTGCTGGGTCGTCTTCTTCATCCTACCAAGGGCCGTGATGAGCTCGACCTGGAGTGCATTCCAGACGTTGCTGCCGGCCATCCATCCTCCTCCCTGGCCGGCCACCGCCACCACCACCTCCGTTGAGGTGGCGGCAATCGCCGGGCGGCGGTGCGGCCGCCGGAGAGGTGTTTTTTGGCGAACCCGAGAGCTATGTTGTTGCGGGGAAAATAGGAAGAGAAGCTCTTCCCGATCGGTCTCAGTTGAGCCCGATACTTAATCCTAAAGAAGGCTAAGATCTACCCATAGAGAGAGAGAGAGGAGGGGAGGACCTTGTTCGCGGGCTGGAGGCGTGCAGATCGACAGAAAGCCATTTCCGATGGTGGCGCCGCTCGACTTCTACAACAGCATGGTGGGAGGGCTCGAAATCTTTAGGTAAAGGCTGGGAAACGTTCTTCTTGGGCCACTGATGGTGTTTAAAGGCTCGGTTAAGGAGAGGAGAGGCCAAAACTTCAATGTCCATTAATGTCATTGAAAGCTTGGCTCGGCCATGGAGGAGGTGGGGTGAACCTGGCTTAATCCAGCCAAGTAACGGCTGGAAACTCCTCCTCTTCCCTAGAGGAGTTGAATCCAGCCATTAAAGAGGAGGGTAAGGGGGCCACGACATCAAGTGCCATTACTGGCCGTGAAAGCTGGTTCTCGACAATGGCCGAAACCATTCTTCATTTTCAAAAACGACGGCCACGTGGCATAACTCCACTTGACCGGTCTACATTTTAAAATAAGACTTAATTATGTCTTAATAAAAGAAACGGCTAATTAACACCTCCTGACCCACTTCTCGAAACGGCCCGGTTCAATTGAACCAGCAACCAAGCCAAAACTTTCAGAAAAAATTCTAAGTAAAATGGCATTGAGTGAGCTCAGCTCACTCACTGCCATCCATCCTACGGCATTGAGTGAGATCAGCTCACTCAACGCCATCCAGCCTACGGCGTTGAGTGAGCTAAGCTCACTCAACGCCATCTAGACTACGGTGTTGAGTGAGCTCAGCTCACTCAACACCATCCAGACTGTGGCGTTGAGTGAGCTCAGCTCACTCAATGCCATCCAGTCTATACAGGATGGTGTTGAGTGCAGTTAGTGCACTCAACGCCGTTCAGCTTATGACGTTGAGTGCACTCGACACACTCAATGCCATCCAGCCTAAAAGATGGCGTTGAGTGCAGTCATTGCCCTCAATGCTATTCTGCTTATGGAGTTGAGTGCACTCGACGCACTCAACGTCAGCCAGCCTTTGGCGTTGAGTGCACTCAATGCCAGCCAGCCTTTGGCATTGAGTGCACACGACGCACTCAATGCCCAAGCCAAAATCCTATTTTAGGCAAATTTCTGACCTACTATTTGCTGACCAAGGTGATTTCCACCTTGATCCCGGGTCACTTGGCCTTCCTTGGCTTCCTAGGGTTTTGTCATGACTTGGTCATGACAAAACCTCTCCTAGGGGTCTGGTCGGAAATAGGATGTTACAGAAGACTCCGTGCCTTTGGTTGTTTTCGGGTTTCTACGTGGTAGATTGCAGCAGGGATCCTTGGGGATTAACCCCAAGGCGCACCCGTAAAACTGGGCGGAAACGCATTTCTGCCATCTTGGCGGCCAGGGTGCCAGCTTTGAACATAACTAGGTTTATGTGATTATATGAACGAATTTGGGATCTGGCAAAGTTTGACCCCCGCGCTTGTCTTAAGTTTGACAGTGCGGCATGAGTAACGAGCTTGTGGAACCGGACCCAGGCTATATGGTTTGGTGACAGATGTAACACCCCAAAACTTGGAAGGGGAAACGACGGCGTCGTTTCAGCCAAATTTGGGTTTTGGGGGTAGGCACACGGCCTGTGACACGGCAGTGTCACAAGCCGTGTAGTGCCTTGGTTGTCGAACCGTGTTGATCGACAACCGTGTAGCGCCTTGGTAGGCACACGGCCTTGGACACGGGCGTGTCCCTGGCCGTGTCCTTCTCGGGCTGTTAGCGGGATTTATTCTGCTAGGCGTGACATGGGTCACGACACGGCCGTGTCGGGGATGACACGGGCATGTCGAAGGCCGTGTCCATGGCCGTGTTTTTGTCCGTGTCTTTCTCTGACTGGGAAAATTGGTCGGTAGGGGGCGTGACACGGGTCTCGACACGGGCGTGTCAATGGCGACACGGCCGTGTCGGAGGCCGTGCCAAAGGCCGTGTCGAAGGCCGTGTGCTGGTTTTCGAATCGGTCGAGATGGCGAATGGATAACACGGCCATGCACACGGCCGTGTTGCAACCCGTGTTCGGCCTAGATTTTCTAATTTGGGTTTCGATCGTGGCCGTTCGTTCTTTTCCTTGGAAGATCCAACAGTGGGGGGCCTCCCTGGGCGGTTTAAGGCCGGGAATAGGGTTCCAAACCCTCATTCCCTACTTTCTTTTATCTCTCTAAGTTCTAGAGAGAAGGGAGAGCAAGGAGGCCAAGTTCTGGCCGCCGGCGAAGCTTCGGAGGTCCGTTTCGCGAGCGGAGTTCAGATCCGCGAAGGTGGGAGCGTTGCGGTGGTGTTCAACCGAGCAAATCTTCTCCATGGCTAGGAAGAGGGGACGAAAGGTAACGACACTTCTCCTCTCGGTTTTTAGGATTTAGGATGCATGAATAACATCCCCTTCCTTTCATATTCTGAGCACCGAATCTCTCAAATGAGAGGGATTCGCGTAGCCTAGGTTCAAGAGGAACCTCCGGGTGGAGTATGTTCATCCCGGCATGCTTTGCATTAGAGATCCGCTCCGTTAGCGGATTAGGCATTGTGGGTGCTCGCGACCGTTAGTCCGACCCGGTGATGTTGCATAGCGAGATGTGAGGATTTGGTAGAAATCCGTAGCGGCAATACGTCGTTGTATGTATGCGTTTTCCCCCTTATATTTGAGTGAGTACTCGTAGTCGGAACCGGACGAGGTTAGCTCCGCTTTGTGCGGTAGATGGTTTCCTTGGAGCACGAGAAAGACATGGTGCGAGTGGCAATTGGGGTGGGGAAACCTTTGTTTGTGCTGTGCTAAGGCGCGGCTATGTCTCCGTGGTCGGCTGGCTTTTCCGTGACGCGCAAGTCATGTGGGGAAAGTGTCCCGGCGAGACTAGCCCCTTGTGTGAGACTAACGAGAATGCCGAGCGGAGGGCAAGCCCGGGAAATGTAGCCATGAGCGGGTGGGGTCCAGCAAGGCTTCTTAGAATCGGTCAGTGTGAGGCGGAACCCTGACGAGCGAAGTCAGATTGTGCAGGCAAGCCCGGGGGTTATGACCCTTGTGCGGGTGGGGCCTTTGCAAGGTTCCGTGTGACGGCGTGTGTGCCGTTAGGGACATGGTGGTTCCCTTGTGTTTGCGGCTTTAAGCCAATGGGGAAACGGAAGTACCCAGTGTTTGATGTTGTGCTAAATGCATACGAACTAGGGTGCCTTGGGTGAAACCCGGGCTGCATTCATGCTGCATAGTAGGCCCCTTTCACTTTGTACAAAACATAGAGAACATGTATGCTATATGAGACATCCAAGCCTGTTTTACCGCTTTATTATATATACTCTTTTGGTATACGAAGTGCTAACTTGCAGGTGGAGTGATACCCCGGGGTCCGTTAGGGGCGGTCGGGAGGAGATGTGTTTGTTACACAGTAGAGGTCAGCCTTTGCTGACCCACGTTACTTCAAATCCTTACAGGGCAAGGATCGCATGCAGGAGCTAGCGCGCCAGGCGAAAAGCCCTAAGCCTCATGAAGTGTTGCTGTGCTTGGTTTCTCTTTGCGTGTTTGCTACTTTTGTTATGTTTTCGTCCGGCTTGCATGCCGAGGTAGCCTATGAGTGCTTGGCACATTTATATTTTTGCTTGGACTATTATTGTGTAAGGCCTTAAGGCCATTTGATACTCTATCGTTAGTGGATAACTTCTGTCGGTCTGTTCTGTTTCCGCTGTGTATGTCTGGAGTTTTGAGTTTGGGTAGTTTCATATCATCTTTTAATACTAAAGCTGTGGTGTCCGTATGTTGTGGGGCCCCGGCCGGACCCATATTATATGGTCTTTACAGGGGAGGTGTTACAATTTGGTATCAGAGGGAGGTTCGCGTTCCAATGAGAAGTTTTGCGGTCGAAAGTATAAGTCGAGTCGCGTATATGAAGTTATCCACATAAGAGTATCGCGGGACCATGAGTGTCCTTGTGTTCGAGTCTTGTAATTAGAGACTGATTTGCGTTTTCTTGCTTGTGTTTGGAGTGCAAGCAACGAGGCTGGGACCTCGAGGCCAAGAGAAGAGCTCTCGGCAAGTAGTGCGACCGCGCAAGGTCCGCTAGGGATGGGGGTCACACCGGCCGACTTCTGCCGCATGCTTGCAGAAGCGATGGTGGCGGCCCAAGCTGCAGCGACAGCACAGGTAGCAGCTCCCGTTGCTCAGGTAGCAACTCCTGCTACCCTGGTCACGGCAGCGACCGTGCAGGTTGAGGAGGCCAGGCGGGCGGATCCGCAGGCCGAGAGAGTGGTTGTCGGGCATGGGGACCGGCAAATGAAGTACTTTCTGAGTTTCCACCCTCCAACCTTCAAGGGAATCGGCACGCCCACAGATGCAGAGGATTGGTGGGCTAGGATTCAGGAGCTTCTGAGGGCGGCAGAGGCACCAGATGAGAAAAAGGCAGAGTTCGCAACCTTTATGTTGGAGGGAGATGCCAAGTTATGGTGGGTGAGCCACAGTGGTCGGCAGTTTCCAGGACGCACACCGTCCATCGAGGAGTTTGGGAATGCCTTCCTGAAGAAGTACATTCCCGCCTCAACGAGGTTAGCCCTCCAGAGGCAGTTCCTATATCTGGTGCAGCGAGACAAGTCAGTGGATGAGTATGTTCAAGAATTTACTCGCTTAGGTCGTTATGCAGGGACGACCATGGCAGACGATGAAGAGAGGGACAATCTCTTCTATCATGGACTGAGGGAGAATCTAAGACAACCCCTCATATCGATGAAGCGTGCGGGTTTCAACGAACTGGTGGAGGCAGCCCGAATTTTGGAGAGTGACATGGAGCGATCCCAGCATCGCAAAGGCTTCACACCCAAGCAGGGGGAGGAGAAGAAGCCTGCTTAGTCCCATGGAAAGACGGAAGGGAGCCGATGGAAGAAGAAGCCTTCCACACTTAAGTCGGGCGAGAAAAGCAATTGGACATCCGGAGGGTCATGTTCTAAGGGCCCTCAGACGTGCTATAGTTGTGGCAAGCCAGGCCACATAGCAAGATTTTGTACCCAAGGGGGCACTAAGCAAGAGCCTAGGCAGGAGCAAACTGTGCGCTCCAACCCCAGTGCCGCGGAGAAAGGGAAGATGGAGGAGTCGAGTGCTTCTCGGTTTCAACCAGTACAGCCAAGGGCCTACAACCTTGGGCAACAAGAAGCAATCCGTCAACCCGATGTGGTGACATGTACAAGAGTTCAACCTGTATCTTAGATTCCTGTCTTTCAAGCCTTTATGTTTGTTGCATGTGTGTAGGCTTTGTAATGGTATCTGGGTACCCCGCTAGGGTACTCTTTGATATGGGAGCGTCGCACTCCTTCCTTGCGGAAGGCTTTATCCGGAGGATCGTAGTGGAGTCTTTCTCTACGGACTCCGAGTTGAAAGTGCGCATGCCCAATGGGTCATCTATGACCACCAGGGCTAGAGGCCGGATTTGTTGGAGGCTCGAGGGAGTCGACTTCATATTGGTAGCGGCGATCTTGCCATTGTCCGAGTTCGACGTGATTTTGGGGATGGATTGGCTAGCGGAGCAGCGTGCCAGTATCGACTGTTTGTCCAAGGTGGTAACCCTGAGGGGCGTGGGGCAAGCGGAAGTCAAGTTTGAAGGCCTGTGTGGAGTGGCCTGTTCCCTAGTTTTGGCACTTCAATTAGTGCGAGCTGTTAGCCAGGGAGGTGTAGCTCTAGTAGCGTTGTTGGAGGTTAGCCTTTCCAGGCTGTCTCTTGAAGAAGTGCCCATGGTGGCGGAGTTCGGAGATGTTTTTCCTGAGGAGCTACCGGGAGCACCTCCTCGGCGGGAGATTGATTTCTCCATCGAGTTGGTGCCCGAGGCTAGAACAGTGTCACGTCCACCCTTCAGGATGGCACCAAAGGAGTTGGCCGAGCTCAAGGTTCAGTTGCAGGAGCTTTTGGAGCAAGGGTATATCAGGCCCAGCTCTTCACCGTGGAGTGCGCCGGTGTTATTTGTAAAGAAGAAATACGGTAGCATGCGTCTGTGCATAGACTACCGAGAGTTGAACAAATTGACGGTAAAGAACAAGTATCTGATTCCTCGGATAGACGACCTTTTTGACCAGTTGGTGGGGTCGGTGGTGTACTCCAAGTTGGACCTGAAGTCCGGATATTATCAGTTGCGGATTCGTGACGAAGACATACCCAAGAACGCGTTTGGTACGAGGTATGGTCACTTTGAGTTCTCGGTGATGCCGTTCAGGATGACGAACGCGCCGTCCGTGTTCATGGACTTGATGAACCGAGTGTTTCGCGAATATTTCGACTGGTTCGTAGTCGTCTTTATCGATGACATTTTGGTGTATTCCAAGTCGAAAGCGGAGCACGAGTCGCACTTGCGGACAGTGTTGCAAGTGTTGAGAGAGAACCAGCTCTATGCGAAGTTCTCGAAATGCGAGTTTTGGTTGGAGAAGGTGGCGTTTTGGGCCATGTAATCAGTGGGGACGGGGTGGCAGTGGATCCAACGAAAGTAGAAGCCATCAGAGAGTGGCCAGTTTTGAGGACCGTGGCGGAAGTCCGGAGTTTTCTTGGACTAGCTGGGTACTACCGAAGGTTTGTGGAAAACTTTTCGCGGATAGCTCTACCCCTCACTTCACTAACTCGCAAGGATCAGAAGTTTGTATGGACTCAAGAGTGCAATCAGGCATTTGAAACCCTGAAGGAGAGGCTAATGACGGCGCCGATCCTAAGTCTACCAAAGGGGACCGAAGGATTCCAGATTTTCAGTGACGCATCTGGATGCGGTTTAGGGTGCGTGTTGGTGCAGCATGGTAGTGTGATAGCTTTTGGGTCGAGGCAGCTGAAGCCTCACGAGAGAAATTACCCCGTCCATGATTTGGAGTTGGCGGCGGTAATTTTTGCTTTGAAGTTGTGGAGGCACTACGTTTATGGTGCAAAGGTGGAGATCTTCACGGACCACAAGAGTCTAAAGTATCTCCTAGACCAGAAGGACCTAAATATGCGGCAGCGCAGGTGGGTCGAGTTCCTTGGGGACTACGAGGTGGCGATTCAGTACACGCCAGGGAAAGCCAATGTGGTGGCAGATGCTTTGAGTAGGAAGTACTCGGGGCAAGGAAATTGGATTGAAGCTCACGATGAGCGGTTAAGGCGGGACTGGGAGTCCCTTGGTTTGGAATGTGTGGCAAGAGGCGAGTCTAGCGTGGCTCGACTAAATTGGATTGAGATGTAGAGTGACTTATGCGATCGTATTCGGGAAGCGACCCATGTAGATGCGGAGTTCCAACCTTTCGTGGAGGAAGCTCTAAAGGGCGAGGGTAGCGTCTGGGAGATGGTTGATGGGATTCTGAGGAAGGGCAGAAGGATTTGTGTACCGCAGTTCGGCAAGCTCCGCGAGGAGTTGATGTTTGAGGCCCACTTCACCAAGTACTCCATTCACCCGGGTAGTACAAAGATGTACTTGGACTTGAAGAAGTCCTATTGGTGGCCTGGGATGAAGCATGACGTAGCTTTGTGTGTGAGTCGGTGCCAAACTTGTGCCTTGGTGAAGGCCGAGTGTCAGAAGCCGGGCGGGTTCTTGAAGCCTCTTCCAATCCCCGAATGGAAATTTGATGACATCTCCATGGATTTTGTGCATGGGTTGCCTAGATCGCAGCAGGGTAATGATGCCATTTGGGTGGTTGTGGACCGCTTGACCAAAGTGGCACATTTCATCCCAAACCGGAAGGAGGACGGTGTGGAAAAGTTGGTGGAGTTGTACGTCCGCAATATTGTACGACTCCATGGGATTCCGAAGAGTATAGTCAGCGGCCGGGATGGACGTTTCATGTCTAAGGATTGGCGGTTGGTGCAGAAGAGCTTGGGAACAAAACTCAAGTTCAGTATGGCTTTTCATCCTCAAACCGATGGGCAAACTGAGAGAACAAACCGTACTTTGGAAGATATGCTAAGGATGTGTACTCTCGACTTCGGCAAGAAGTGGGAGGATCACCTCTTCATGGTGGAGTTTGCGTATAACAATAGCTACCAAGCTAGTATCAAGATGGCGCCATATGAAGCTCTTTATGGGAGGCGGTGTCGAACACCGATGTCTTGGACAGAGGCGGGAGACACAAAGCTTTTGGGGAAGAAGTGGTAGCCGACGCTAGTGAGCTAGTGCGGACTATCCAAGAGCGCATGAAGGTAGCTCAAGATCGGCAGTCAAAGTATTTCAATGCTCGCCACAGACATGTGGAATTCGCGGTGGGCGACTGGGTGTATCTTAAGATCAAGCCGTTCAAAGGCGTTTCACGAATTCGCCGACTCAAGAAGCTGAGTCCGAGATTTTTGGGACCATTCAAGGTCATCGAGCGAGTGGGAGAGGCAGCGTACCGGTTGGCGTTGTCCACGGAGCTAAGTGGATTGCATGATGTTTTTCACGTCTCCGTCCTGAGGAAAGCATTGTTAGAAGCCAGCGTGGTGATTGAGCCGACGGCGGTGCCGGTAGAGGAAGACTTGAGGACGCGAGTTCGTCCAATCGGGATAGAAGATTCAGAGGTTCGGCAATTGCGGAATAAGGAGGTCAGACTCGTGAAGGTCCGTTGGGACAACTGTGGTTGCGAGGAGCTCTCATGGGAGCGAGAGCAGGCCATGCTGGAGGAGTACCCCGAGCTTTTCTCCTCAGGTACTGTTTAGTTTTGTTTACCTTCCATGTTTTAAATTTCGGGACGAAATTCTTTGAAGGGGGGAGATTTGTAACACCCCAAAACTTGGAAGGGGAAACGACGGCGTCGTTTCAGCCAAATTTGGGTTTTGGGGGTAGGCACACGGCCTGTGACACGGCCGTGTCACAAGCCGTGTAGCGCCTTGGTTGTCGAACCGTGTTGATCGACAACCGTGTAGCGCCTTGGTAGGCACACGGCCTTGGACACGGGCGTGTCCCTGGCAGTGTCCTTCTCGGGCTGTTAGCGGGAATTATTCTGCTAGGCATGACACGGGTCACGACACGGCCGTGTCGGGGATGACACGGGCATGTCGAAGGCCGTGTCCATGGCCGTGTTTTTGGCCGTGTCTTTCTCTGACTGGGAAAATTGGTCGGTAGGGGGCGTGACACGGGTCTCGACACGGGCGTGTCAATGGCGACACGGCCGTGTCGGAGGCCGTGTCAAAGGCCATGTCGAAGGCCGTGTGCTGGTTTTCGAATCGGTCGAGACGGCGAATGGCTAACACGGCCATGCACACGGCCGTGTTGCAACCCGTGTTCGGCCCAGATTTTCTAATTTGGGTTCCGATCGTGGCCGTTCGTTCTTTTCCTTGGAAGATCCAATGGTGGGGGGCCTCCCTGGGCGGTTTAAGGCCGGGAATAGAGTTCCAAACCCTCATTCCCCACTTTCTTTTTTCTCTCTAAGTTCTAGAGAGAAGGGAGAGCAAGGAGGCCAAGTTCCGGCCGCCGGCGAAGCTTCGGAGGTCCGTTTCGCGAGCAGAGTTCAGATCCGCGAAGGTGGGAGCGTTGTGGTGGTGTTCAACCGAGCAAATCTTCTCCATGGCTAGGAAGAGGGGACGAAAAGTAACGACACTTCTCCTCTCGGTTTTTAGGATTTAGGATGCATGAATAGCATCCCCTTCCTTTCATATTCTGAGCACTGAATCTCTCAAATGAGAGGGATTCGTGTAGCCTAGGTTCAAGAGGAACCTCCGGGTGGAGTATGTTCATCCCGGCATGCTTTGCATTAGAGATCCGCTCCGTTAGCGGATTAGGCATTGTGGATGAAGCCGTGGTCGCGACCGTTAGTCCGACCCGGTGATGTTGCATAGCGAGATGTGAGGATTTGGTAGAAATCCGTAGCGGCAATACGCCGTTGTATGTATGTGTTTTCCCCCTTATATTTGAGTGAGTACTCGTAGTCGGAACCGGACGAGGTTAGCTCTGCTTTGTGCGGTAGATGGTTTCCTTGGAGCACGGGAAAGACACGGTGCGAGTGGCAATTGGGGTGGGGAAACCTTTGTTTGTGCTGTGCTAAGGCGCGGCTATGTCTCCGTGGTCGGCTGGCTTTTCCGTGACGCGCAAGTCATGTGGGGAAAGTGTCCTGGCGAGACTAGCCCCTTGTGTGAGACTGACGAGAATGCCGAGCGGAGGCAAGCCCGGGCAATGTAGCCATGAGCGGGTGGGGTCCAGCAAGGCTTCTTAGAATCGGTTAGTGTGAGGCGGAACCCTGACGAGCGAAGTCAGATTGTGCGGGCAAGCCCGGGGGTTATGACCCTTGTGCGGGTGGGGCCTTTGCAAGGTTCCGTGTGACGGCGTGTGTGCCATTAGGGACATAGTGGTTCCCTTGTGTTTGCGGCTTTAAGCCAATGAGGAAACGGAAGTACCCAGTGTTTGATGTTGTGCTAGATGCATATGAACTAGGGTGCCTTGGGTGAAACCCGGGCTGCATTCATGCTGCATAGTAGGCCCCTTTCACTTTGTACAAAACATAGAGAACATGTATGCTGTATGAGACATCCAAGCCTGTTTTACCGCTTTATTATATATACTCTTTTGGTATACGAAGTGCTAACTTGCAGGTGGAGTGGTACCCCGGGGTCCGTTAGGGGCGGCCGGGAGGAGATGTGTTTGTTACACAGTAGAGGTCAGCCTTTGCTGACCCACGTTACTTCAAATCCTTACAGGGCAAGGATCGCACGCAGGAGCTAGCGCGCCAGGCAAAAAGCCCTAAGCCTCATGAAGTGTTGCTGTGCTTGGTTTCTCTTTGCGTGTTTGCTACTTTTGTTATGTTTTCGTCCGGCTTGCATGCCGAGGTAAGCCTAGGAGTGCTTGGCACATTTATATTTTTGCTTGGACTATTATTGTGTAAGGCCTTAAGGCCATTTGATACTCTATCGTTAGTGGATAACTTCTGTCGGTCTGTTCTGTTTCCGCTGTGTATGTCTGGAGTTTTGAGTTTGGGTAGTTTCATATCATCTTTTAATACTGAAGCTGTGGTGTCCGTATGTTGTGGGGCCCCGGTCGGACCCATATTATATGGTCTTTACAGGGGAGGTGTTACAACAGATACCCGAAAAAGGGACTGGCCACTTGCATAGCCGTGCGAGTCTTAGGCTTAGGTCGGAAAGACTAAATGCTCATGAGATTTGCCGTCCAAGGGATGGTGGTGAGACTGCAATTTTGACCGGGTTCACCGAATTAGTGCCCTGAGAGCATGGGGTGTTTGGCCGTGAGAGCCTACACCTGTGATGTTGTGTTTATTCACTATATTGCTTATTACGCTAACAAATGTAGGGAAGGAGTTTTGCCGCCCCGAGTTTAGGGCCAGAATCGTTATAATTTGGTCGACTTTAGCTGACCGTTATTCTTGTTTGTCACTGTTGCAGTGTATTGTGCTTGCAGGTGCTGCAGACTCGAGTGGTAAATAGCGGGCCAAAGCCCTTGTTGCTGAGCCGACCCTTAAAGGCCTTGAGTGTTTACTTATTTGATTCATATGTGGACGGCCTGCGAGCCGAAGTTTGTAAAACACTATTTTAATATAGTGAACTATTGTAAGGCCATAAAGCCAGTACTTTTGTGTATTTTGTAGTTCATTCCTACTGGTTTATGTTAGTGGACATTCATGCTTGTGGCTTGGTTCTTGCCTTCTCAACTTAATAATTGCTTCGGCTAGATGCTCTGTGTAGGACGTGTGTATTGGTTGAATGGTTTCATCTAGTAACTCGACGGTCTGTCCGTGGTATATGGCGTCGGGCCCCGGCCGTACCTACTGCTATATGCTATGTGACGGATAGGGGTGTTATGTAATACCCCTATTCGTCACATAACATATAGTAGTAGGTCCGGTCGGGGCCTGACACCATATACCACGGACAGACCGGTTGGTTACTGAAAGTGAGGGTAAGATCTATCTCAACTCTAGAGGGGGGGTGAATAGAGTATTTTAAAATAATTTTTCACAGTTGAAATAAACAGCACATATAAAATTCAATTTATGATATAGTGTAGAGTGTTAATAAGAAGTTAAAAATCAAGAAGTAAAGAGCACAGCACACATCAGACAAATCACACAAACAAACCAGAAGACACAAGGAAATATAGTGGTTCCCCAAAAACCTGGGTACATCCACTCTTCTACCACCCTTGGTAGGAATCCACTCAGGATGAGTTGATCAGGTGTCCTGACACCAATGAGCTTTTGATAAGGCGCTCAAAAACCAAAACTGAATTTTTTTGATAAGGTGTCTTGCCACCACTGAGTTTTGACAAGGCTCTCAGAACCAGACAAAACTTTTGAAGGGAGTTCAAGAACCTTTTACAGCAGGAAAAAGAAAAAGGTAAAGAGGTGAGATTGTCTTCTCTATTCTCAAATCAAATGAGAGAAGACTAGTGGATCTTTTGTTGTCAAAGCTCCCCCTGAGATGTTGAATGAATCAGGAATGGAAGCTTTGCTCTAGGGTGATAGGTCTTCAGATCTTTAGATCTCCAGCAAAGAATTGTTTCAGCAAAGAGGCTGAAAGATGAGGTGTCTGGAGTTCTTTGAGATGAGTCTTTGATCACTTTTCTGTAAGCAAGAGGATGATTATCTTTCACAGCTTAATTCTTCTTGTTCTTCTGTAACAGTGTGCGTCTCTTGATTCTATTGTATATTGACTCTGGATTAATTCTCTCTGAGAGTAGTGTTAGAGAAGACGATCTTATTCTCTGAATATAATTCTTCCAAGATAGCCGTTATCAGACACTAAATGCCTTCCATAAATGATTTGTCTTCTAGAGGAAAGTCCAATGAAACATTCCTGAATAATTCCTTGAAACTTGTTCCAGAATAAATGAAAACGGCTGGCAAATCTTCTTGAAATTAAATGCTGAGAGAATTCAAAAACATTCCAAAGACTGGCAGCATTTGAATCCTTAAGAACGTCGATCTCTCAAAATAAACGTCGATCTGAGCTCCACGATCGTCGACCAGAGCTCAGAGAGGGAATAGATCATTCTGACAAAAAACGTCGATCTGAGCTCGAAGATCGTCGACCTGAGCTCAGAGATAATGAAGATAAGCAGTAGACAGAAAACTTCGATCTGAGATCGACTATCTAAGTTCTTGGTCTGGCAGAAATAGTCGATCTGATTAAGACAGAGATCGTCGACCTAGACTTCAACAGAAAACGTCGACCTGAAGCAAACAGAGATCGTCGACCTAAACTTTCCCAGAAATAGTCGACCCAAGCACAGCCAGAGATCGTCGACCAAAGCTCGACGATCGTCGGACTGAAGCTCGACGATAGTCGACCGAAGCCAGCAACAAGCAGAAGGCTGAGGACATAAGTAGTCGACCAGAGCTCGACGATCGTCGACCAGAGCTCGACGATAGTCGACCGTCGTTCGACTATTTTTATCTCTTTACTTAGCTTGAAATCCTGAGCTTGAATGGTCCTTGGGGCAGCTTCAAACCTAAGTTCTAAGCCCTAGACTCATTCTAATGTTGACCTTTATACTATACAACTAGGTCAACCTGGTTTCCTAAGAGAAACATAGTGATCCTTGCCCAAATTAGTAATATGGTGTTCCAACAATCTCCCCCTATTTGGGTTAGGATTACTATTTACAGACAAAATTAGAAAATAAATAAGCATACATCAACACAAAAGCTAAATCAATACTGCAGAGGAGATATATAGCAGCAATGCAGATCACAGATAAAAAGGCAGCAAATATCCAAGAGAGAATGATGTTCAGCTTACACAGTTCACTTCTTTTCAGTTCCCTTTTTAAACAAAATTTCTCTGTTAGGATTCTGACTTTCTTTCTTTGATCTTCTATCGTCCTCTGCACCTAGAGAAGTTTGAGATCTTGGCCTTGGAACTACAGCCTCTGGGTGCAGCTTCATATAGTCTTCTGGATTAAAAAACTTTCTAGAAGCATATCTTTCCAATTCTTTCTTCCTTTGATCTGACAAAGTTGTTATATTTGAGATGTCCATGCCTTGCTCTCTGGCTTTCTTTAATTGATCAAGAACAGCTAGTTCTTTCATTCTTGCTGTCCAAGATAAAGGATTGTTCTCAGGATCCTCAAAAGGAACAGGAGGTTCATACCTGTTGAGAGATTCAGAAGTAGGAGGAGTCCTGGAAACAATTGAGTCTTTCAGCCTGTAAGGGAAAGGACCTGAAGAAGAGTCAGAGTGGCCTTGTCCTTCCCTTTGATAAGATCTGTGCCCTCTCTGATTTCCTCTATATTGATCTCTTCTGGATTGATATCCCCTTTGATGCTGTCCCCTTTGATAGGATCTCTGATAGGACTGGGAAGAACTGCGTTTGGAAACTAGAGCTTGAGGGGCTGAGCCTGATCCAGAATCTGGAGGAGGAGGAGGAGGAGGCTGATATTGAGAAGATCCTTTTTCATATTTATCAAGCTTCCTTCTCTTCCTTATAGCTTTCAGTTGATTCTTGGAGTATTGCATCCATGGCTCAGAAATGGGGCAATCATGCAGAATGTAGTAGGGAATATCATTGGAGTCTTTTGCTTTAGCTGGAGGAACTAACATCATTGCTTTGCTTCTGGCTTTCCTTTTCTTGGCAATAGTGCTAGCAGAATCATCAGAATCTGTCCTGTACTGATCACTCTCAGAACTCTGAGGTTGATCATACAGATCATCAATTCTTCTGATATACTCTTCTTGAGCTTTAAGCTTTGCAGAAACAGCAGGAGTAGGAGGAGAGGGAGCAGCAGCAGAGTAAACAGAATCAGCAGCAGAAGTATCAACAAGCACATCAGAATCAACAGCCATATCAGCAGAAAAATTTACAACAGCAGTGGCAGCATCATCAACAAGAGGCACAATGGCCTTAGTAGCATCATCAGAGATGGACATAACAGCATCCACAACCTTCCAAGAATTTATATAAGCTTCAATTTGGCTGGGATTACAGACAGAAATAGGCACAATGGCCTTAGACAGATCTTCAGTATGAGGAACTGGCAGGAATCTGAAGTATCCAACATTAAACTTGGAGAGCAGGCTCTGGAGGTTCATTGCAAAAACTACTTCATATGGCATCTCTCCCTGCCTTGGTTCAGAGATAAGTGAATCAAGGCACCCAGAAGATGAAGTTGCCTGAGAGGAAATGAAAGATGATAGCTTGGAAGACAGCTCCTTGACATGGGTCAGGAGTGGAGCCAGAGTGGTCTCCAGTAATGAGGTTAGCTTTGGAGCTAACAGCTCATATAACCTGTCAGCCAGAGCTGATAGATCTACATGCTCAAGAGGGGCTTGAGCAGAGGTAGGAGAGAAGGTTGTTGAAAGGATGTTGGCTGGAGCTGGTGGCATGGGGAAAGAGGAGATAGGAGGTAAGGGAATGGATGGTTCTGATATAGGAAAGGAGGAGATAGAATGAGGTGAGGTGGAGATAGAAGGGGTAAGAGAAGGAGTGAAGATAGGTTGAGAGAAAATGTCTTCCATCATTTGTTGGAATGAGGAGGTAGAGGGAGGCTCGGGAGGAGGAGAAGGATGAGAATCATCTATAAAGGATTCATCTAAAAGAGAATATGATGGAGTGGAAAAGGATGGGTAAGAGAAGAGAGGAATGAATACCTCAGAGGTAGATGCTGGAGGGGATGAAACTGGTGAAGAAATGGTAATTGGGGAAGATATGGCTATGGTAGAGATTGGAGGTGAGGATGAAATGGCTGGGGTAGAGACAGCTGAAGGAGAGGGAGGAGCAGGCAACCCTTTTGCTGGTGCAGAGACCAGGGGTGGAGTGACTAAGACAGTCCTTGTGCCTGAAGCAGGAGTCGATGCAGCAGCTCTGGAGGGATTGATGATCTGCCTGTCCCATTTGCCAAAAAGGGCACAGGAGAGCCTCTTGGATGCATTAATGAACATCCCAGAAGAGGTCAGCAACTCAGGGCATCTGAAATGCAGATAGACCCCTAGAATTCTCCCAAAGCTGACAGTAGTGTTATTCAGCTTTTTCTTAATCAGATTGAAGAAAATGGATCCCCAATCAAGGTGTTTCTTATCCAGCAGAGCTCCCATCAGACAAAACTGATATCTTGATATTGTATCATGGGCAGAGTGCTTGGCCAGCAGCACTTTTCCAACTACATCAGCCAAAAACTGAAATTCCAACGACAGATTCTTCTTTAAAAGTTTGTTAGGGTTCACAGCATTGTGACCCATTCTATCAAGCATTGAATCATAATCTTCTCCAGATAATTCAATAGAGTCTTCTCCAGTACTGAGATGAAACACTTCAGTTAAGAGAGCCGGGGACAGTTGTACCTGGGTCCCTTTTATGAAGCCGATGACAGAATTCTCATTTTCATCTATCGCAGAATAGCACCATTCTTTTATTTCATCTGAAGCAATTTTCATTCTGGTAGTCATTATTTCCAACAGCTGCTGATCTTTGAACAAACTGAGAATGTCCTTGAAGCGTTGATCGCTTCCATCAAACGAGCTTATATCGATATCAAAACCGGTGTCAAATTTCATCTTCGAAAGGGCGGCAACAGTTGAAGCCACCTGTACCTGCAAAGATTGAACAAACGCGACCAAGTGTAGAAGGTTTTGGAGGGAAAGAGAATTTGCAGAGAGTATGAAGGCGTAAACGACGAGCGGCGGCCGAAAAATGATTTTATATTAGGGTTCGACGCGAAAAAGGAAAATCGTAGTGCTAAGTTCGACAGTACGTCGATCTCAGCTCAACGATTTGGGCTACAAAGGGAATTTGAAGAGACGCCAATAGCGTCGAACTCCGTTCGACGTTATTGAGAGCGTCGAGCTCCGCTCGACGACCAAGGAGCAGACAGAAGGAAAGCCTAGATCTAACGGCGGCGCTGAACTCAGATCGATGCCCCAAGAACCGTCGATCTCCGGTCGACGATTTATGGGAAAACGTCGATCTCCGTTCGACGTTTTCTGGGAAAACGTCGAGCTCAGTTCAGAGACAGAACTTATTCTACAGACACAAAAAGAATTGATTTTTAAGCCTAGTCTTGGTCTGTTTTATCTTTTCAAAATCTTGTAATTTAATTTAGGCTTCCTCCATCTAACATGCCTAACTGATTTAGGAAGAAACTGTGTTTCTTTTCATCCAAGGGTTTGGTGAAAATATCTCCCCTTTGCAAATCAGTAGGAATATATTGAAGTTCAATTTTATTTTTCTCTACATTATCTCTTAGAAAGTGATGCCTAATTTCTATGTGTTTTGTCCTACTATGGAGGACTGGATTTTGTGCTATAGAGATAGCACTAGTATTATCACAGAAAATTTTAGACTTCTATAAGTTCTAGCCATAGTCTAAGAGCTGATTCTGTATCCACAATTTTTGTGAACAGCAACTGCCTGCAGCCATATACTCAGCTTCAGCAGTTGAGGTTGACACAGATGTTTGCTTCTTACAAGACCAGGAGACAAGTCTGTCACCAAGGAACTGACATGTTCCACTGGTGCTTTTCCTGTCTATTCTGCATCCAGCATAATCAGCATCTGAAAATCAAGTTAAGTCAAATGCTGAATCTTTTGGATACCAGAGGCCTAGATTTGGACAACTTTTCACATACCTAAGAATCCTTTTAACTAGAGTTAAGTGTGACTCTCTAGGGCTAACTTGGAATCTAGCACAAATACATGTAGCAAACATTATATCAGGCCTACTAGCTGTAAGGTACAATAAAGAGCCAATTATTGCTCTATATGTTGTCTGATCAACAGGTTTCCCATATTCATCAGCATCTATTACAGCATTTGAGGGCATGTGTGTTTTCATACATGATGCATCAGACATACCAAATTTCTTAACCAATTCTTTTGCATACTTGGTTTGAGAAATGAATATGCCTTCAGCATGTTGCTTGACTTGCAGTCCTAAGAAGAAGGACAGCTCACCCATGCTACTCATTTCAAATTTAGAATGCATAAGCTTGGAAAACTTTTTGCACAATTTTGAATCAGTAGAACCAAAAATAATGTCATCTACATAAATTTGCACTAGTAGGGTATGGGACTTATGGGTTCTAATAAAAAGAGTTTGGTCTACTCTCCCCCTAACAAAATCATTTTCCAGAAGAAAGCATGCTAGGGTCTCATACCATGCTCTAGGAGCTTGCTTGAGACCATATAATGCTTTATGCAATTTGTAAACATAATCAGGGTGAGTTAGAGAGATAAAACCTGGAGGTTGTCTAACATAGACTTCCTCTTTGATGTCCCCATTGAGAAATGCACTCTTTACATCCATTTGGTACACTTTGAAACCTTTGTGAGCAGCATAGGCTAGGAATATTCTGATGGCTTCTAACCTTGCAACTGGTGCAAAGGTCTGATCATAGTCTATTCCTTCTTGTTGAGAGTACCCTTGAGCAACTAGCCTTGCCTTGTTTCTGACTATAACTCCTTGATCATCCAGCTTGTTCCTGAATACCCACTTTGTTCCAACAATGGGATGATCCTTTGGCTTAGGCACTAGTTCCCAAACCTTGTTCCTTTCAAATTGATGCAACTCCTCTTGCATTGCAATGATCCAGTGTGGATCTTGCTCTGCATCTTGAATGGATTGAGGCTCAATTTGAGATAGGAAGCAAGTGTGCATCAGGTTCTGGTTGACCTGATTTCTAGTTTGCACACCAGCTGAGATCTCTCCAATTACTTGGGTGATTGGATGATCTCTTGTTGTTACTAAATCAACAGGGAGTGTTGATTGTTCACCAGCCTGTGTTGTTGTCTCCTCTAGTGGAACAACAACTGGCTCTTCAGGATGATTTTCTTCAAGATGTTGAACTTCTTCTTCATCATCACTGCTCTCATTCTTTTCAGCAACTTGCAATTTGTTCAAGTCTTCAGTTAGAGAATGTACCTGCAAAGGTTCTATGGTAGAAACATTCTTCTCCTTGAAAGACATGTTAGCTTCATCAAAAATAATATGAACAGATTCTTCAATTTTACAGGAAGATTTAGTATAAACCCTATAGGCCTTGCTGATCATGGAGTATCCCAGAAACACTCCTTCATCAGCTTTAGCTTGAAATTTTGCTAGATATTTCTTGTCATTATTATGAATAAAACAAGTGCACCCAAAAACTTTAAAATAGCCTATTTTAGGTTTCTTCCCTTTGAGCAATTCATAGGGAGTCTTGCCCTTCAGTTTGTGTATCAGGCTTCTGTTCAACACATAGTTGGAGGTGTTCACTGCGTCAGCCCAAAAGGATAGAGGTAGGTGAGCATCTGCCAATAATGTAGTTGCAGATTCAATGAGTGTTCTATTTTTCCTTTCAGCTACCCCATTTTGTTGAGGAGTTCTAGGAGCTGAGAAAGTGTGCCTGATCCCTTCACTCTGACAGAACTCTTGCATGAGAAGAGAATCAAACTCTGTCCCATGATCACTTCTGATCAGGGCAATGTAAGTGTTGAACTCAATCTGAATGCATTTGAGAAAATCTGTCAAACACTTGAAGTTATCAGACTTCTTCCTCAGAAAGAATACCCAAGTGAATCTTGAGAAGTCATCTACAACCACTAAAGTATAGGATTTCCCTCCTAGGCTTTGCAATGATATGGGTCCAAAAAGATCCATGTGCAACAGGTACAGAATCCTAGGTGAATCACTCTTATTAATTGATTTAAAACTACTTTTAGTTTGCTTGCCTAATTGACAAGCCTTGTAAAGTCCTTCCTTCTTGTAGGGACCAGAAGGTAGTCCTCTAACAAGGTTGTCTTTGGATAGCCTAGCAATGGTTCTAAGGTTAATATGCCCTAGTCTCTTATGCCATAAGATATTAGGTTTTGAAATGGAATTAAACAGGCAAATATCTACTACAGGTGAATGAAAATCCACTAAGTAAATGTTACATTTTCTGCTACCTGTCAACACAGTTGTGTTGTCCTCTAACTTGACTTTGCATATGGCTTTGTTGAAGGTCACTTGATATCCTTCATCACACAGTTGACTGATACTTATAAAGTTGTGCTTGAGTCCTTCAACATATGCCACCTTCTTGAAGGTGACTGAGCCAATTTGGACTGCACCATATCCTTTTGTAGTTCCAAAGCTTGAGTCTCCAAAAATTACTTTGGGTCCAAGCTTGGCTTTGAAGGAGGTGAAGTTGTCCTTGTCCCCTGTCATGTGCTTTGAGCACCCACTATCCAGATACCATTGATGGTTTGAGGCTGGATAGGTCTTTACCTGCACAAGAACAGCTTATTTGTTTTTGACCCAGTTAACCTTGGGCCTAGTTTGATATCCCTTAAATTCTGACACAAAAGACATCCCAGGTTGATCCTTATAACCTTCAGGATGGTATCTCCTAGGAGGTACTATCCATTCAGTATAGGGGTTAAAGCCTTGGGATGTGGGACTTCTAGGATTGAATCTAGATGTGCCATTGAAGGAATGTTCACAGACCTGATCTCTGTTCGACCATCGTCGAGCTGAGGTCGACGATCTTGGGTCAGATCGTCGATCTCTGTTCGAAGATCGATTATGGCGAAGTTCAGAGTTTGGATATCGTCGATCTGAGGTCGACGATCTGTGCTTAGATCGTCGAGCTCTGTTCGACGATCGTCGAGCTCTGCTCGACGCAATCTGTTGAACTGGATTTTTCTCTAACAGATCTGCATTCTTCCTAGCTACCTCTTTTACTCCCTTTCCTTTGTCAGAGACAAATTTGATTGGAGTTGTTAATATTATAGGTTGGCTGGATGAGGCACCCAAGCCCAGTGTACTGTTGAGTCTAGAGTTCACTGTGCTTGTAATGTTCATCAGTCTGATACTTCTCCTATTTAGGGATTCTTCAAACTTTTTAGCCTTTGATAGTTCACTTTTCAGTGAAGCTATCTCCTCCCTACAGCATTCTAACTCCTCAGAGAGTTTGAGGTTATTTGAGTTTAGGACACTATACTCAGATAATTGATTCCTGAGAGAGATTATCTCCTTCTCAGAATTTAATAAATCTAGGCACAGTGTCTTAAATTCATTTTTGAAGTCCTCAGAATTAAAATCAAAAGAATTGATTACCTGATCTTCATCTGGTTGAACTTCTGAGTCTGAATCTGATTCTTCATCAGAGTTTTGTTGTGAGGCATTGATAGCCATCATGCAGAATTCTTTTTCATCTTCATCATCCTCATCATCACTGGAACTGGATGAGGCTTCAGATTCCTCTTCAGTCTCACTCCATGTCTCAGCAACAAAGCCCTTCCTTGTATGTTTGTTCTTGTTGGAGGAGGCTTTGTCTGAACTGTTCTTCTTGTAATCCTTTTCTTTTCTTCTTTCTCTTCTTTCCTTCTTGTCCTTATTCTTGTTTTCTGGACAGTCAGGCACAATGTGGCCTGGTTTCCTGCAACCAAAGCATATGATTTCTTTGTTATTATTATTTGACTTGTCATACCTTGGTTTGTCATGACCCTTGTATGGTCTCTTTCTGAAGTCTTTTCTGTCCATCTTGTAGAATCTTTTGGCCAGTAGGCTGACCAATTCCTCATTGCCTGTGAGTTTTTCTTCAGGCTGATCTTCAATAGCTTTGAAAGCTATTGACTTCTCTTTCCTTGAGGCTAGTGAAGCAGCCTTCTGTTCTTCCTCTCTGTTCTTGATAAGCAGCTCATAGGATTTGAGCTTGCCTAGGAGAGTTTCAGTAGTGATTTCATTTAGACTTCTGACATCTTTGATTGGCCAGATTCTTGAATCCCAAGTGCTGGGGAAGCACATCAGGATTTTGTCATTCAGCTCAGTCAGTGAGATTTCTTTGTCCAGGGTTTTTAACTCATTGACAATTAGACTTAGTCTATTGTACATGTCAGCCACTGATTCAGCTTCTCCCTTTTTGAAGTTCTCATATTGGCTTATAAGATGAGATCTTCTATCTTTCCTTTCATCAGCAGACCCTGAGACAATTTCAGAGAGCTTGTCCCAAATTCCTTTGGCTGAGTTGCAGTCAGCTACTTTCTGAAATATCTCATCAGACATTGTCTGAGCTAAGATGTTCATGGCCTTTGCATCTGCAGTTTTCCATTTCTTTATGTCTGCATCTGTTCCTGAGGGAGGTGGAACAGCATTTGTGCTTGAGCTTTCTGGTGGACTTGGACAAACTGTCAAGACAGAATTGAAAATATCTTCATCAATAGAATTCATGTATAATCTAATCCTTGCCTTCCAGAGTGCAAACTTGGAAAGGTTGCACACTGGTGGTCTGGTGCTTGCATAATCTTTATTCTGTGCCATGTCTTTAAATAAATAGATAGATGTATAGAAAATAATCCTCTTAAGAGATTGATCTTATCAAGGATCTTTTGGTTCAGGTGTTAGCCTGTATGAGCAACCAACCTCCCTTTGATTCCAATTGAAAGTGAGGGTAAGATCTATCTCAACTCTAGAGGGGGGGGGGGGGGGTGAATAGAGTATTTTAAAATAATTTTTCACAGTTGAAATAAACAGAACATATAAAATTCAATTTATGATATAGTGTAGAGTGCTAATAAGAAGTTAAAAATGAAGAAGTAAAGAGCATAGCACACAGCAGACAAATCACACAAACAAACCAGAAGACACAAGGAAATATAGTGGTTCCCCAAAAACCTGGGTACATCCACTCTTCTACCACCCTTGGTAGGAATCCACTCAGGATGAGTTGATCAGGTGTCCTAACACCAATGAGCTTTTGATAAGGTGCTCAAAAACCAAAACTGGATTTTTTTGATAAGGTGTCTTGCCACCACTGAGTTTTGAAAAGGCTCTCAGAACTAGACAAAACTTTTGAAGGGAGTTCAAGAACCCTTTACAGCAGGAAAAAGAAAAAGGTAAAGAGGTGAGATTGTCTTCTCTATTCTCAAATCAAATGAGAGAAGACTAGTGGATCTTTTGTTGTCAAAGCTCCCCCTGAGATGTTGAATGAATCAGGAATGGAAGCTTTGCTCTAGGGTGATAGGTCTTCAGATCTTTAGATCTCCAGCAAAGAATTGTTCAGCAAAGAGGCTGAAAGATGAGGTGTCTGGAGTTCTTTGAGATGAGGCTTTGATCACTTTTCTGTAAGCAAGAGGATGGTTATCTTTCACAGATTAATTCTTCTTATTCTTCTGTAACAGTGTGCGTCTCTTGATTCTATTATATATTGACTCTGGATTAATTCTCTCTGAGAGTAGTGTTGGAGAAGATGATCTTATTCTCTGAATATAATTCTTCCAAGATAGCCGTTATCAGACACTAAATGCCTTCCATAAATGATTTGTCTTCTAGAGGAAAGTCCAATGAAACATTCCTGAATAATTCCTTGAAACTTGTTCCAGAATAAATGAAAACGGCTGGCAAATCTTCTTGAAATTAAATACTGAGAGAATTCAAAAACATTCCAAAGACTGGCAGCATTTGAATCCTTAAGAACATCGATCTCTCAAAATAAACGTCGATCTGAGCTCCACGATCGTCGACCAGAGCTCAGAGAAGGAATAGATCATTCTGACAGAAAACGTCGATCTGAGCTCGAAGATCGTCGACCTGAGCTCAGAGATATTGAAGATAAGTAGTAGACAGAAAACTTCGATCTGAGATCGACTATCTAAGTTCTTGGTCTGGCAGAAATAGTCGATCTGATTAAGACAGAGATCGTCGACCTAGACTTCAACAGAAAACGTCGACCTGAAGCAAACAGAGATCGTCGACCTAAACTTTCCCAGAAATAGTCGACCCAAGCACAGCCAGAGATCGTCGACCAAAGCTCGACGATCGTCAGACTGAAGCTCGACGATAGTCGACCGAAGCCAGCAACAAGCAGAAGGCTGAGGACATAAGTAGTCGACCAGAGCTCGACGATCGTCGACCAGAGCTCGACAATAGTCGACCGTCGTTCGACTATTTTTATCTCTTTACTTAGCTTGAAATCCTGAGCTTGAATGGTCCTTGGGGGCAGCTTCAAACCTAAGTTCTAAGCCCTAGACTCATTCTAATGTTGACCTTTACACTATACAACTAGGTCAACCTGGTTTCCTAAGAGAAACATAGTGATCCTTGCCCAAATTAGTAATAGGGTGTTCCAACAGTTACGTATTGAGACCATTCAACCAATCACAATGTCCTACACAGAGCACCTAGCGGAAGCAAATTATTAAGTTGCAAAGATAAAAGAACCCAGCCAAGCATGAATGTCCACTACGATAAACCCATAGGAATTTCTGATACACAAAATATGTGCCTTATGGTCCTACAAAAGTTTGCTTAATAAAAGTGTATTCCAAACCTCGGCACGCAGGCCGGTCACACATGAGTAAATAAGAAAACACTCAAAAATTCAGGCCTTCGAGGGCCGGCACAGCAGCTTGGGCTTTATCCCGCTATTTACCGCTCGGCTCCGCAGTACCTGCAAGCAATAATCCACCGCACAGTGGTAAACAAGAGCAACGGCCAGCTAAAGCTGACCAAATTATAACGATTCCTCCCCCAAACTGGGGCGGCAAAGCTCCTTCCCTGCACTTGTTAGCAAAACAAGCAACATAGCGAATAAGCATCACATCACAGGTGCATGCTCGCACGGCCATACACCCCGTGCTCTCAGGGCACTTACTCGGTGAAGCCAGTCTGAACCCCGTCCGATCCTTGACTCACCACCACCCCCATGGGGCGACAAACCTCGTGAGCATTTAGTCCTTTCAGCCGTAGCCTAGACTCGATCTCCAAACCTCGGAAAGTCCCACGTAAAACTTTAGGACACTTTAACCGAGCAGATGGAGTGAGTAGGGGGCTGCCTGCCCATTGCTCACCCCGCCATGACCATTTGGCCTTTGACGTGGGCCAAGCTTTCCCCATTCCCAACAATCGTTCATACATGGTACATAGCCCCGCTATGTACTCGATCAGCTCTCATGCCACCAATATGGTAGAAGTTTGCTTCCGCCCAGATTTCCGGGTGCACCCCGGGGTTAATCCCCAAGACTCCCTATTGCAATCTACCACGTAGAAGCCTGAAAATAACACAAAGGCATGGAGTCTTCTCCGGCCAACCATGCATAGCAAAACATCACCGATCCAGACCAACATGTCCGGGTAGGCTTCACACATCATGCCTATGTCCGTACTACGATTCCGGACTCTAACAAGGGGGACTTTTCATATCTACCCCAAGGAATACCGCGAACTCGCCGCACACTCGCGGGAGAAGGGTTTTCCCATGCAAAAGAAGAAGAGATTCACATGCTCAAGATGAGAATCGTTACCCTAGCGTTTATACCCGGCGCCATGACAATCTAGCCGGATGGAAAGCACCGTATTGGCCTCGCCTTCGAGGATCTGGACTCGGATCGAGAATCGGAGCTCTGAAGCTCCACCGGCGGCTGGAGTTGACCTCCTTCTTCTTCTTTCTTGCTCTCCCTTCTCTCTAGCTTTTAGAAAGAGAAACCTTACGAGAAATGAGGGTTTAATCCCCCAATCCCGGGTATAACCCAGCCAGCACAGTCCTGAGCCGTCAAATCCCAAAGCAAGGAAACAGACGGCCTCGATTTAGGCTCAAAATAGAAAATCTGTGCCGAACACGGGTTGCAACACGGCCGTGTACAGGGCCGTGTCACCCACTCTACATCACTCTAACAACCCGGCCAGTACACGGCCTATTACACGGCCTCCGACACGCCCGTGTCACATGTGACATACCCGTGCCAGGGCCCGTGTCACACCCCATGTGCACCATCCAGGAATTTCCCGAGCTGGACATGGCCTATGATACGGCATCCGACATGCCCGTGTCACATGTGACACGACCGTGTCTGTGCCCATGTCACAGCCCGTGTGTATAACTCAGAAACCTCCTGAGCTGGACATGCCCTGAGACACGCCCGTGTCCCAGGCCGTGTGCCTACACCCGACGATCGCTGATCGCCAAAATGTCGACCACGCGACCCATGGCTGAACACGCCCTTGACACGTGTAACACCCCTATCTGTCACATAGTATATAACAGTAGGTCCGGCCGGGGCCCGATGCCATATACTACGGACAGACCGGTTGGTTATGCATTGAAACCATTCAACCAATCACAACGTCCTACACAGCACCTAGCGGAAGCAATTATTAAGTTACACAATTAAGAACCCTACTAACATGAATGTCCACGCCACTAAAAACAAGGAATGTTTAATACACGAATATTGGCCTTAAAGCCTTACAAGAGTTTGCTTAATAAAAAGTGTCTTCCAAACCTCGGCACGCAGGCCGGTCACACATAAGTACAAAAAGGAAAACACTCAAAACCTGGCCTTCGAGGGCCGGCACAGCAACTTGGGCTTTAGCCCGCTATTTACCTCTCGGCTCCGCAGCACCTACAAGCAACAACCCACCGCACGGTGGTAAACAAAGGCAACGGTCAGCTATGCTGACAAAATTATAACGATTCCGCCCCCAACCCGGGGCGGCAAAGATTCTTCCCTGCACTTGTTAGCAAAATAAGTAACATAGCAAAATAAGCATCACATCATAGGTGCACGCTCACACGGCCGTACACCCCGTGCTCTCAGGGCACTTACTCGGCGGGCCAGTCCGAACAACGTCCGGTCCTTGACTCCGCCACCACCCCCAGGATGGCAATCTTGTCAGTATTTAGTCTTCTCAGCCGCAGCCTAGACTCGATCTCCAAACCTCGGTAAGTCCCACGTAAAACTTTAGGTCGCTTTAACCGAGCAGGTGGAGCGGTTAGGGGTACACCAGCCCGTTGCTCACCCTGCCATTGCCATTAGGCCTTTGACGCGGACTAAGCTTCCCCAGTCCCAAATAACGATCAAACATGGTACATAGCCCCGCTATGTACCCGGTTGGCTCCCAGGCCACCGATATGACAGAAATGCATTTCCGTCCAGATTTCCGGGTGCACCTCAGGGTTAATCCCCCAGATTCCCTGATGCATACTACCGCATAGCAACCCAAAAACAAACACAATGCTCAAAGTCTTCTCCGGCCAACACATGCACATCAAATCATCACCGATCTGGAAAACACGTCCGGGTAGGCTTCATACAGCATGCCTATGTCCGTACTACGATTCCGGACTCTAACAAGGGGGACTTTACATATCTACCCCAAGGAATACCACAATCTCGCCGCACACTCGCGGGAGAGGGGTTTTCCCATGCAAAGGAAGAAGAGCTTCACATGCTCAAGAAGAGAATCGTTACCCTTTCGATTTTCCTCGGTGCCATGACGATCTAGCGAGATGAAAAGCACCGTATCGGCCTCGCCTTCTCGGATCCGGACTCGGATCGTGATTTGGAGCTCCGAAGCTCCGCCGGTGACCGGATCTAGCTTCTTCTTCCTCCTCCAAGCTCTCTACTCTCTCTAACTCTTAGAGAGAGAACCAACCAAAGGGAATGAGGGTTTCTAAACCCTATTCCCGGATATAACATCCCAGCAACAGCCCCACACCGTTGGATCCAAATCTAAGGGAACGAACGGCCACAATTAGGCCTAAAATACAAAATCTTGGGCCGAACACGGGTTGCAACACGGCCGTGTGCCTGGCCGTGTCACCCATTCGCCGTATCGACCGACTCGAAAACCAGCACACGGCATTCGACACGCCCTCCGACACACCCGTATCACATGTGACACGCTCGTGTCGAGACCCGTATCACGCCCCCCCCCCGTGTGCAATCGTCCAGCTTTCCCAACCCGAGAAGGACACGGCCTGCGACACGGCACCCGACACGCCCGTGTCACAAGTGACATGCCCGTGTTTGGGCCCGTGTCATGGCCCTTGTGCATGACTCAAAAAACTGCCCAAAGTGACATGCCCTTGGACACGCCCGTGTCCCAGGCTGTGTGCCTCAACTCGACGATCGTCGATCGTCAAACGTCAACCACATGACCCGTGGCCGAACACGCCCGTGTCACGCCTGTGTCACGCCCGTGTCACGCCCTTGACACACCTGTGTCATGCCCGTGACACCTGCTCCAAAACCCAGACTGAGCTTAAAACGTCACCCGTCCCTCTTTTGAGTTTCGGGGGTGTTACAACTCTCCCCCCCTTAAAAGAATTTCGTCCACGAAATTACTAAAGGAGAGAAAACAGAAACTCTCAACGGTACCCAGGCGGAACAGCTCCGGGTACACAACCAGCATAGATTGCTCTCATTCCTAAGAGAGCTCCTTGCTATCGCAATTGACCCCACCGGACCACGACTATCTTGAATTCCTTGGGACAAAGCCGCTCGACTTCACGGTCTCCAAAATGAAAAGGTTTGACCCTAGACGTCAACCTTTCGTCCACCAAAACTTGATCACTCACGATCAAGTTCAAAGGCTCTTGCGCCGCCTCACCAAACTGCTCTAGAAATCTCAAGTGTTCCAAGGTATACCGGGCTCAGTTTCCCCAAGCATCGCTCCCGTGAAACACTCTTGAACGACAATAACTTCCGATACGCCATCCGATAACTCCACATTCCGATACGTGGCGTTAAAGTACTTAGCCTGCCTCCCCTGAGCGATTAGCAACAGTTCTCATATGGTTCGCACCAAAGGGGTAGTGTTTACCATCTCTTACTTTAAATACAACTTCGTGTCATCCGTTCCTAGCCTCGACAACGGCATGCGATGACTCCTACCAATAAGGGCCTCGAAGGGCGCCATTTGTATGCTCGCTTGGTAGCTAAAGTTGTACGCAAACTTTACCAAAATAGATGGCCTTCCCACTGCTTCCCGAAGTCCAGAACGCACATGCGAAGCACATCCTCCAACGTCCTATTGACCCACTTGGTCTGCTCATCTGTCTGCGGATGTAAGACTGGACTAAACTACAGCTTAGTCTCCAGCACATTCTGTAAACACCTCCAATCATTGGACGTAGAACGCCCACCTCGATTGCTCACGATGTTGCGGGGCACACCATGTAGTCTAACTATGTTATCCAAACGCATTTGCCAGTTACTCTGCCGAATTATCCTTCCTATGCGGAACGAAGTGCGACACTAAAGTTAACACAATTACGATCACCCACACGGCGTCGCTACCCCACTGTGACTTTGGCAAACCATGCACACAGTCCAGTCGAACTTCTATTCCGAACTAGGCAAGGATTCACGAATTCCCCGGCATTTGGCACTCTGCCTTCACTAAGGCGCAAGGCTGACACTTAGCCACAAACAATGCTACGACTCTCTTGAGCCCCGGCCACCAAAGCAATTTCTTAGATATCGGCACAACTTGTGCCTCTTAAGCGAGTTGAGTACTTGGTAAGACGTATCACAACTCCACCCATAAATTACCCATGCTTGGGCTGCACAAACGATTGTCTTTCCTTGGTAGCCTACCCACAACCGTCGACTTGGGATTTTTACCCATCGAGCCGCACCCATGATTTCCTTCATGCAGCTACACAAACCATAGTCTGCCAACTACGATCAGCCAGGTCATACTGGACTTCCGACTAGTTCAGTTATGCTTTGACGCTAGTCTGCTTGTCAACGCAAGAGATAGCTAACATCTCCAACTCCCGGGTCAAACCCTCAACATGAAACTACAACTAGTTGGCCTGGGGCGGAAGCCCTGCATCTAAACGCATCCGCAACACATTGCCTTAATACGAGCACAAAATAACTTTCGAACGTATAGTCCCCCAGGAACTCCATCCATTTTTGCTGCCTCAATTTCAGATCCTTTTGATCCCACCGATGTATCAGGCTCCTAGGATCGGTACAAACACCGACTTTTGCACCATACATACAAAGCCTCCCTAGCTTTTGTGCAAAACACACGGCCACGAACTCCAGATGATGGACTGGACAATACCCCTCGTGCTCTTGCAACTAATGCGAGCCATAGGCCACAACATTACCACGCTGCAACAGCACGCAGTCTAATCCGCTGCCTAAGGCAGTGCCGTAGATCTCACAGCTTCTGGTTCCACTCGGCGAACTTAACCCTGGCGCCGCGGTTGACCAACTCTTTGACCCTTCACCGCTTGGGCGTACCCGCGCATCTAAGCAATCCTTTTAAACTTTTCCTTGACAACGACGTGAGGGGTAATACTATCCACGGGAAGTCCTTTACGAAGCGCCTGTAGTAGCCGACCACACCAAAAACTCTGGATTTCCGCTACCGAGACAACACAGGCCACCCTCGTATTGCGACTAACAATGCTGGAACCACACGCCATCACTCTACCAACTAAAGGACCAAGAAGCGCTATGAGGATAACCCAAGACTCGAGTTCGGAGAACTTGGTGTATACATTGTTCCTTCTTAACGTCCACAAAACCAAGAGTAGATATTCAGAAGCTATACCCTTCGCACTAAAATTACCCCCAATGTGTCGTCGATGAAGACGATCACAAACTGGACTAGGTACTCCATGAACGTTCCGTTCATCCAGTCTATGAACACTGATGCCACACTTGACTGCCAAGACAGCACGATCGTAGACTCGGATTGCTCATCACTCGTTCTTAACACCGCCTTTGCGATAACACTTACCCTTATTCTCAGATGAGGGTAACCGGACTTACGATCCACTACTGAGCCCACCGAAGACCCAACTAACTGATCAGAAGACCATCGATCATTTGGATCGATTACTTGTCCTATTTCTGCAAACTTACACAGCTCTCTGCAACAGATACAAAATTGCAAGCTCCCGTCCTTCTTCTGAGTAAAGAGGACCGGTGCGCTCCAAGGCAACGAGCTTGGACGCACATACCCTTGCTCCATCAACTTTTCTAGTTGAACCTTTAACTCCACTATCACCTTAGGTATCAGCCTATAAGGAGAGCGTGACACAGGTTTAGCACCTGGCACAACTCAATCGTGAAATCGATCTCTCGCTACGGTGGGGCTCCAGGGAGATTGTTCGGGAACACATCGGGATGCTCAAAAACCACTGGGATACTACCCAGAGTGGACTTAGGCGTTACAGCCTCCACTAATGTGAAGAACAGCTTGGTACCAACACAAAACTGTCTTGACCACCGGGGAGGGCAGACGTTAGTGTCCTGCTCGATCCCTTCAGTTCCGCAAACGTTGTCTCCTGCCCAACACCCAGCTAGGTCTCTTTGCGGTTGTAAACGATAAAAGCATTCTGCCCCAAAAGCTAGTCCATAACAAAGAGGACGTCAAACTCTACTAACAGCAACAGCGACGCTAGCAAGTCAAATCCTTGACTTTCAATAAGACTCTTACCGTACAGACTGTATCTCCGCGCGCACTGGACGACTACAGGGTAATAACCCATTCGGATTGCCAAGATTCCAAAATAAAGCCTAGAACTTCAAGTTCTAAGTAAACACGCATAAGGCAAGAAGCAAGGTTGTTAACAATTAAACCATACCTGACGACCCGACGGTCGGCCACATGACCTCCTGTTGGCCAAGGATGTTCACTCCCGTTGGGCCGGAGTAAACAGCGATGCGGCGAATGCCACCGCCTTGCCTTTCTCTTCAGATATAGACCCCGACTTCTTTTTGGACACTGGGCGTCCACTCCAACAATCCCGGGCATAGTGCCCCGGCTTTCCACAAACAAAGCATACATCCGGGGTTTGAACTGTAGTCGCTCCGGATGTGCTATAGGAAGGGACTAGACCCGACCTCCTCGCCTTCTTATGCCACCTACGGTACCTAGATTTTGAGGTTGGCATTTTGAACATCGTTTCCTTTACACCAGAGGCTTCAACTGCTCCTGCCAAAACTTTCCTTGTCTTCTGAGCACTCTACAAACACTCTCTGGCGAGATGCCCTTTCTTGCCATAAGAATAACAATTGAGGGTAGTTCGGGTAGTGGATGACCCAGCCTCCTTTCTCGGCATCTTTCGATAGACAGTCCTTATAGGATCAGTAGGGTTTGATACCCTATCCACTGGTACTTGGTGAGTTTTCCCCAACTCCACCTCCAAAGCTCTAGCCGACTCACCCAAAGCTCGGAATCCCAATAACTTTGGTCCTAGCAGTAGGATACGCAACTCGCTGCGCAGACCGTTATAAAATCTATCCACTATAGATTGCTCGCTTTCCCATTCAAAGCCTGGGTAGCGCCTTAACATAAGGAACATCTGCAAATATGCGTCAACTGAATGCGCTCCCTGCACCACAGTCATGCTCATCTACTGCTCTAATGGACCCCCAAATGCCCTTTGCTCCAACATACCGCCCGATGGTGGGGCCATCTCAGGGACAAAGGGTTGCACATTACTCCCATGTTGTGCATTGGTCACAGCGAATACCGCTTCAACCACCCTTCTTAAGGTTTCCAAAGACGTAGGGGTCTCAGGAATGTTACTTGGTGCCGTACTTTGCTCAGCAAACGTGTGTTCAGACTGCCACGCTCCACTTCCGGACACCTATAGCCGTTCAAAACACCATAAGCGACTGAACAAAATTTGTAAAAAGCAATTATAGGAACATGCAGGTTCCTCAAACATGTGTATTTTCATTCCTAAGTGGACATTCATGGGTTCTTTTCATGTTATAACGATGACGCACACGCATGTGCTCACCACCCCTTAAAGTGAATTCGTCCACGAATTCATTTAAGCTTGACCGAAACCAGTAGTCTGATACCAATTTGTAACACCCCTATCCGTCACATAGTATATAATAGTAGGTCCGGCCGGGGCCCGACGCCATATACTACGGACAGACCGGTTGGTTACGCATTGAAACCATTCAACCAATCACAACATCCTACACAGCACTTAGCGGAAGCAATTATTAAGTTGCATAATTAAGAACCCTGCTAACATGAATGTCCACGCCACTAAAAACAAGGAATGTTTAATACACGAATATTGGCCTTAAAGCCTTATAAGAGTTTGCTTAATAAAAAGTGTCTTCCAAACCTCGGCACGCAGGCCGGTCACACATAAGTACAAAAAGGAAAACACTCAAAACCTGGCCTTTGAGGGCCGGCACAGCAACTTGGGCTTTAGCCCGCTATTTACCTCTCGGCTCCGCAGCACCTGCAAGCAATAATCCACCGCATGGTGGTAAACAAAGGCAACGGTCAGCTATGCTGACCAAATTATAACGATTCCGCCCCCAAACCGGGGCGACAAAGCTTCTTCCCTACACTTGTTAGCAAAACAAGTAACATAGCAAAATAAGCATCACATCATAGGTGCACGCTCACATGGCCGTACACCTCGTTCTCTCAGGGCACTTACTCGGCGGGCCAGTCCGAACCCCGTCCGGTCCTTGACTCCGCCACCACCCCCAGGATGGCAATCTTGTCAGCATTTAGTCTTCTCAGCCGCAGCCTAGACTCGATCTCCAAACTTCGGTAAGTCCCACGTAAAACTTTAGGTCGCTTTAACCGAGTAGGTGGAGCGGTTAGGGGTACACCAGCCCGTTGCTCACCCCGCCATTGCCATTAGGCCTTTGTCGCAGACTAAGCTTCCCCATTCCCAAATAACGATCAAACATGGTACATAGCCCCGCTATGTACCCGGTTGGCTCTCAGGCCACCGATATGACAGAAATGCGTTTCCGTCCAGATTTCTGGGTGCACCTCGGGGTTAATCCCCCAGATTCCCTGATGCATACTACCGCATAGCAACCCAAAAACAAACACAATGCTCAAAGTCTTCTCCGGCCAACACATGCACATCAAATCATCATCGATCCGGAAAACACGTCCGGGTAGGCTTCACACAGCATGCCTATGTTCGTACTACGATTACGGACTCTAACAAGGGTGACTTTACATATCTACCCCAAGGAATACCACAATCTCGCCGCAAACTCGCGGGAGAGGGGTTTTCCCATGCAAAGGAAGAAGAGATTAACATGCTCAAGAAGAGAATCGTTACCCTTTCGCTTTTCCTCGGCGCCAAGACGATCTAGCCGGATGGAAAGCACCGTATCGGCCTCTCCTTCGCGGATCCGGACTCAGATCGTGATTTGGAGCTCCGAAGCTCCGCCGGTGACCGGATCTAGCTTCTTCTTCCTCCTCCAAGCTCTCTCCTCTCTCTAACTCTTAGAGAGAGAACCAACCAAAGGGAATGAGGGTTTATAAACCCTATTCCCGGATATAACATCCCAGCAATAGCCCCCCACCATTGGATCCAAATCCAAGGGAACGAATGGCCACGAATAGGCCTAAAATACAAAATCTGGGGCCGAACACGGGTTGCAACACGGCCGTGTGCCTGGCCATGTCACCCATTCGTCGTCTCGACTGACTCGAAAACCAGCACATGACATTCGACATGCCCTCCGACACGCCCGTGTCACATGACATTCGACATGCCCTCCGACACGCCCGTGTCACATGTGACATGCCCGTGTCACATGTGACACGCCCGTGTCGAGACCCATGTCACGCCCCCCCCCCCCCCCCGTGTGCAATCGGCCAGCTTTCCTAACCCGAGAAGGACACGACCTGCGACACGGCACCCGACACGCCCGTGTCGCAAGTGACACGCCTGTGTTTGGGCCCGTGTCATGGCCCGTGTGCATGACTCAGAAAACTGCCCAAAGTGACACGCCCTGGGACACGCCCATGTCCCAGGACGTGTTCCTCAACTCGACGATCGCCGATTGTCAAACGTCGACCACATGACCCGTGGCCGAACACGCCCATGTCACGCCCGTGACACCTGCTCCAAAACCCAGACTGGGCTTAAAACGTCACCCGTCCCTCTTTTGAGTTTCGGGGGTGTTACAACACGCCCGTGACACGCCCGTGTCACGCCCGTGACACCTTCTCCAAGTCCCAGACTTGGCTTAAAATGTCACCCGTCCCTCTTTTGAGTTTCGGGGTGTTACATGTTACACGTTGGCCTCCTATTTTCTGTAACTTTAATTAGCTATTTAGCTTTAGTTTTGAGTTAGATTTCCCTTTCAAACCAATTTACCGGTGGAACAAAGAAGGAATGAGTAAACCCTAACCATTGTAAGGTATATAGATGCGAAAATTTGCAGAAAACGAGATGTAGATATATTTTGGAAGCTTTTTTCTAAAATTTTATTCAAAATTAGGGCCCCTTCTGTGTGACGGCTTTGGCGCGTTGTTGTTCTTTCTCAAATTTCTTGAAATGTTTGTCCGTGATTCGTAGAAGGGGGAAATTGCAAGTTTATTTTCAACTCCACCTAATTAAGCATTCATAAGATACAATCTGATTTGAAGGTAGTGTTTTTGTGTTTGAAATGTGTTTGTTACTGATTACAAATATGAATCTAGGCTTCGTTTGGTTCGGCATTTCGCCGCCTCCGTTTGGAGCAAACGCGGCCGGACGGTGGGTAAACAAACAGTCGGCGATGGCGTTTGCTCAGTTTGCACCTACAGCAAGGAGGAAACGGCCTGATCCGCTCCGTTTCGACTCCCACCTCTCTCTAGTTCCAAAGTGGCGTTTCGACCCACCAGATGCACCCGCCACCGCCGAACCAAATATAGTCCGAGTGTTTGAGCCTGATTTCGCTCATATTATTATATATTTTATGTGAGTCCATTTTTTGTTTATTCGATTATAGTTTTGCAACAGTCTGTAAGTCAATGTTGTGAAGGCTAGTTGGTATAACTATCTTTTGGGTAGATTTGAGGGTTGTAGTGACAATGGGCATGCATAATCTTTATTCCTTGAAACTTATGTTGAAATATTATGAACTTTATAGAAAGGTTTGGAATAAGGTGGTTAACAATACTCTATAACTAAGTATAAGAGGTCATACTTTAGATGTTTTTAGTGCTTCTAATCAAATTACATGTATATGAGTACTTTAGAATCATATACGTTGCGAACCAACTCGGTGTCCCGGTCGGGCCGGAATAAATAGGACCACCTTGGCTCTCGGGACGGTCGAGCGCGCACGCAATCAGTGAGAATAAAGAGTTGGCACAAGAGGTTTTAACGTTGAAAAACCCTCAACTGAGAAAAAAACCACGTGACCGGATCTGTGCCGGTCAAAATAAACTATCAGGTTGCGGTTATAATATGTTTGGAGAATCGAGGGAGACAGATCGCTTCTCGTTACAACTTGGAGGTGAGAGAGAATTTCTGACTCGCAACGGGCAACAGGCTGCGTCGAAGGAGTGTTGCATGCTAACTTGGTGGCTGGTGTGCTTGAGCGCTGGTGGTGTCATCTTCTTCCCTTCTCTGCGCACTTGGGGACTTGAGCGTTCCTCTGGCTTGTAGGCGGCTTGAAGATGACCCGAGGGAGGAGTTCGATAGAGCTCTGGCCTTAGGAAGGAGAAAACTCTGAGAGCGAAAATGTGAGAAATGAGGAGGCCTGATACTCCTTTTATATCCTCCAGAAGGTGGTTGTGGTGAGCCCCTCCACTAACTTGGTGGTTTAGTGGGTGGTTACCTGCAGATCAGATAATGACAGATGCTTTGCAGTGATCGGACGGCGGCCAACTTGCAAGTAGCGGCAGCAATTGGCGGTGGTTGGCGACGGTCGGCGGCCGCGGGCAGCGGCAGGCGACGACCGGTGACAGGCGACGGCGGGAGGCGGACGGTGACGAGTGACGACGGGCGGCAGTAGGCGGCGACGGCGGTAGTTGTTGAATGGGGGGCCCATAATTTCTCCTATTGTGGTGGAGATCATGGGGAGTGGGTTGACCTGTCAAACCCATGATCTCCACAATAGGAGGGTGTTGGGTACACTGAAAAATATGTACCAGATTTGGAGAAGCCTCTTCTTACTCAATGATATACATCAATTTGTATTTGATGGATGTTTGAGTTTCATTGTGCAGGTGTAAGGTTTGCAAGAAATTTTTCTAAGTACAAGTGTTGACACTTATGAAGAAATGTGTCGACACCCAGAAATTGTGTCGATACTAGAAGCAAAGCCTGGGTCGACACCCAGGCATTGTGTCGACACCTGAAGAAGAAGCTATGCCGACACCCAGAATTGTGTCGATACCTAAGGCAAGAATTGTGTCGACACCTAAAGCAGAAGTTGTATCGACACCCAGGAGTTATTTCGACACCATAAGAAAGGCATATGTTGACACTCAGGAATTGTGTCGACACCTGAAGAAGGTTTGTGTCGACACACAGGACTTGTGTCGACACACACTCAACGCCATTTGTCTATAGCTAAGTCAAGACCTCAAGAAGTTGTGTCGACATACAGGACTTGTGTCGACACACACTAAACGACATTTGGATGACACTCAACGCCATTTAACAACAACAGCTATACTGAGTCAAAAGGCTTGTGTCGACACACAGAACTTGTGTCGACACAAACTCAACGACAGCTGGACATACACTCAATGCCATCTGCCAACATCAGTTATGTCAAGACCAGGAGCAGTTGTCTCGACACACAGAACTTGTGTCGACACATACAAACAGAAGCTGTGTCGAGTAGCTGAAGAATAACTATGTCAACACATGGAGTGTTATGTCAAAATCATCAAGACTTGTGTCGACACTTAGTATATTTGTGTCGACACATGTAAAGCAGTTTGCTGAGTGGTTATGCTGAGTTGTAAAGTCTTTAAGGAATCAGTTGTCATTATTGGTGACTCGATAACTGTCATAACCAACAGGTCTAACACCTTTGTCAGAACTGTCAGAAGGTTGTTACAAACTGGATCAGCCGGTAAGCATGAGGAAACTTTATATAAGGGATTGATCCTTGACAACCACAACAACAATAGAACTAAGGAAATACTCAAGCTATTTCAGGGAAGAGAATCTGACAATAAAAAAGGGGAAACCCTTAAGAAGGCAGATCCAGAGCAGTCTGTAAGAGAAGATTTAGATCTTATTCTGAATTTAAGAAAGGAGCTGACAGGAGATCAACTGCTACAACAAGAAGAGTTCAACCTTATTTTATTCTATCAAGAAGCTTTGAAATAGCTAAGTCAGGTTGAATCTGAAGATTCAGTTTATTCAAGAACTGATCAAGAAGCTCACACCTATAGAGAGATCTATTTGGTGATATCTTTGTATCTCTTAAACAATTAATTTCTTATAGGATCTTTTGTAAGATCTGAGTTGTAAGCCTCTAATTATAAAGGCTAAGGTAGGGCTGAGGGCCTGAGGTGTAGGACTTGTGATAGTCTGAGTTGTAAGCCTAGTGATAAAGGATGAGGTAGGGTTGAGGCCTGAGGTAGGATTCTTGGGAAGAATCTGAGGTAAGACTTGTATAAGTCTGAGCTGTAGGAACCAATCTGGTTCTGAGTTATAAGATCTATGGATCTGAGCTAGTGGAAGGAAGTTAGGTTGAATCCAGTTCTCTACTAGGTAGGATAAGGGGGAAAGTGGATGTACCCATACCTTAGGGAACCACTATAAATCTGCTGTTTGATGTGCTGTGATTTCTGTACTGTAGATTGTATTTCCTGTGCTGTGTTAATACTAGTTAATTGCTTGAATTATAAAAGAAAATTAGAACCTATTCACCCCCCCTCTAGATGTTTAGGCTCTTGAAATAAGTCTTTCAAGTGGTATCAGAGGGATGTTGATCAAAGATTGACCTAACAGTCTGAGTGAATCTCCAAGACAATTAATAGATTTCAAGAATGGGTTTAAATGAGAATCAAAAGGAGTTTGGATCTATGAAACTACCTATCTACAAGAAAGAATGCTTTGGCATTTTGAAGGAAAGAGTCAGATTGTTTATGGAAGCTTTTGATCCAAGAATCTACATTACTGTACAAGAAGGACCCTTCATTCCAATGAAGGTATCAGCTCTGGATGCAAATGTTAGAACCCCCAAGAACTATTCTGAAATGACAAAGGATGAGATCATTCTGGCAACACTAGACAACAGAGCACAGAACATTATTGTAAGTGTTATAGATGATGCCACATTTCAGAATCTGGTGCATTGTAAAATTTCTAAGGAAATGTGGGACACCCTGATTGTATACATGGAGGGAACTAAAGAATTCAAAGAAGACAGGAAATCTATGCTGAATCAAGAATATGAGAGCTTTAGACAAGCCAAGACTGACAGTATAGCTGAATGTTACAAAAAGTTCTTCAGGATAGTTAATGAGCCTAAGACCTATGGAAGAGTCTTCAACACTTATGAACTGAATGACAAGTTTCTCAGGTCTCTGACAAAGGACTGAGACACAAAGATTTGTGCCATCATAGAGATGGCAAAGCTTGCTGATACACCTCCTCCAATACTGTTTGGAAAGCTGCTATCATATGAAATGCAGCTCACTGCCAGAAAGGAGGAAGAGAAGAGCAGCAGGTCTGAGTACAAGGATAAGTCAGTTGCCTTCAAGGATGAAGGCACAAGAAAGGGTAGGAGAAAATCTCCTTCTCCACCTAGAAGGAGTGCTGAGGCAGAAGAAGGAATTCCTGATACGACCTCATCAGACAGCCACACCTCTGATGAGGACTTTACTGCCTTTACAAGGCAGTTCCAAAGGTTCATGAAAAAGAAGAAGTGGAAAACCAGACCATCAATATCCTTTTCCAAGGATGAGTATTACAAGAGAAAGAAGACTCCCAAGGAGGACAGGTATGCCTCAAAACCTAGTAAACAAACTAACTCTAAGATTGTTTGCTATTATTGCAACAGGATAGGACATGTCATAGCTGATTGTCCAGACAAGAGGACTAAATCTAAGGACAAGAAGAAGCATCAACTGAAGGGCAAGAAGGAGAAATCCTTTGTTGCTCAGAAATAGAAGAGTTGGACGGACTCTTCATCATCAGGATCAGAGGAGAATAAGATGATGCTAAAGCATATATTGGGCTATTCTCAAAAGAAGAGGATTCTAGGGAACTAGAATTCCTACAAATGCTGGACTCCATAAATGGAGTGGAAGACCATTGCTGTAGGGGGCTGATGGCTCTATTAGAAAATGATCAGTGCCAGGATCAACCTGGTCCAAGCAAGGTATACAATTCTCCCTTAGAGTCTGATTATTTTAGTGGATCAGAATCAGAAGCATCTACATCAAGAAATGTGGATGGTTATGAGCCTGAAGGGGATGTACACCAACTCATTGATGAGTATGGTGGGTTGTTGCAAGCTCTAAAGAGAAGCAAGCTTCTTATCAAGGAGCAGGCCAAGGAGATTGAATCTCTTAAGCAGGCAGCATCAGAATCAGCCAAGCTGATTGATTTGAAACTGAATGAGGTTGCCAAACTGAAGAACATAACTGTAATTCAGATAGGCACAATCTCTTTCAAGAAAAATCATATCAAGAATCTGGAGGCAAGACTTCAGAAAAAAAAAGAGTTAGTGGCTAAATTCTCTAAGCCAAAATCAGTCTTGCCTTTAATAGACAACTTCATTTCTCAAAAAGGTAAGACAGGTCTAGGCTTTAAGGGAAGAACAAGGGCCACCAATTCACATGGAAAAGGTAAGGCCCTAGTTCAGCCACTGGCCTCTAAGCCCCCTATTTTCTTTAAGAAGGTGATGTAACCTACAAACAGGTATGATAATGAAATTACTCATGGTTACTGTGAGTATGGAGATCACATTGGCAAGTGTGCAAATGCCAGTAGGCCACTCTATAGGCAAGCCCATCAGGTTCAAAAGGAATTCTTGGGGTTTTCTGCTCCAACACCTACACACAAAAGAACTGTTGGCAACAAGGTTGTGAAGTCTGTACCTAAGAGAAGGTACAACAGATTTGAGTGTTGGTGTTGTGGCAAGGTAGGCCACTTTGCTATGGATTGCTGGTTTAACACAAGTGTTAAAACCAAGAATAGTTTACCTATCAGAAAAGCTGTATGTAAACATGATAATTTCAAACTAACAAGAACCTAGGACCCAAAACTAATTTTGGTTCTAAGGATGAGTGATTCCTTATTTGATGCAGGTGAATCAAAGTGGCCATACCCCTATATGGTACTTGGATAGTGGATGTTCCAGATACATGACTGGAACAAGAAGAATGTTGAGGGACTATGTACCCATAGAGAATGGACCCAAAGTGATCTTTGGTAGATCAGAAAAAGGGATCATCAAAAGATTTGGTATCATCTCTAGTGATTCAATTACCATCACTAAAGTAGCTTATGGGAAGGGGCTAAAACATAACATGATTAGCATAAGTCAACTTAGTGATCTAGGTTATGTCATCTCTTTCCTCAAAGGGGAGTGCCAAATAAGGAGGTCAAGTGATCAAGAGATCATTTTGACTGGCACTAGGAAAGGAAATGTATATTGTCTTAACCTAGATTGTGAGTTTAATAACTCACCCATTTGCCTAGTTGCAGGAGAGAAAGCTTATCTATGTGTCAAATGGCACAAGAGGCTAGCACATCTGAACTATAAGTCTATTGGACTGCTGTTCAGCATGGGATTAGTGAGGAATGGTCCTCAAGTCAAGTGCATTAAAGAGGGTGTGTGTTCAGCTTGCCAAAAGGGCAAACAAACTAAGTCCTCTTTCCATGCACTAGATACCAAAGAATCATTGAGGTGTTTATATCTCTTGCATATGGATTTGTTTGGTACTATGCAAGTTCATAGTCTTGGTAGGCAAGTATACACTTTTGTTATTGTGGATGACTATTCTAGATTCACATGGGTTTTCTTCTTGAGCCAGAAATCTGAAACTTCTATTATTTTCAGACCTTTGTTAGACAAATTCAGAATGAATTTAACAATTCAGTGGTCAAAATCAGAAGTGACTATGGAACTGAATTTCAGTCTGAATGTATGACAAACTTCTGTGAAGAACTGGGGATCCATCAGGAGTTCTCCTCACCCAGAATACCCCAGAAAAATGGTGTTGCTGAAAGAAAGAATAGAACTCTAATTGAGGCAAGTAGAACACTACTTAGTGACACTACTCTCCCTGAGTACTTTTGGGCAGAGGCAGTAAATACTGCATGTCATGTACTCAATAAAGCCTCCATCAATAAGAAACATAAGATGACTCCCTATCAGGTTTTTAAATGCAGACAACCAAACATTTCCTACCTCAGAATCTTTGGTAGCAAGTGTTATGTCCTAGTTAATGGTAAGAACTTCCAAACTAAGTTTGCTGCCAAATCCCTAGAAGGGATATTTGTTGGGTACAATTATAATACTAGGGCATACAGGATCTATAACTTGACTACTCAAGTTGTAGAAGAATGAGTTCATGTTGTATTTGATGAGTCTAAATTGATTAACAATGAATTGTCTAGTTCTTCAGTTAGTTCTACAGGTCTAACAGATAGGCTGAACATGCTAACCATCAATGATGAAGCTCCTGCTAGGATGGATAAAGAAAAAGATGCATGCTGTCTAGGGGGAGAACAAGACTCACTAGATGATGAAGACAATGAGGAACATCAGGTTGAGGAAAATGAAGAAGTCCATGAGGTTGACAGGTTTCCTCCAGCTAGAAGACACCTGAAGGATCATCCAGCTCACCAAATCATTGGTGATGCAAGTCAAGGTGTTCTAATAAGGAGCAAGAACATGAACACAGTTTTATGTTCAAGTTTCTTGTCACAGATAGAACCCAGGAAGTTTGTAGATGCCATGCAAGACACAAACTAGATTTATGCTATGCAAGAAGAGCTGAATCAATTCAGAAGGTGTAAAGTCTGGGAACTGGTTCCTAATCCAAAGGACCATAACATTATAGGAACCAAGTGGATCTACAGAAACAAACTTGTTGAAAATGGCACTATAATTAAGAACAAGGCCAGGTTGGTAGCAAAAGGCTATAGGCAAGATGAAGGGATTGACTTTGATCAAACCTTTGCCCTAGTAGCAAGGCTAGAGGCTATAAGGATGTTCTTGGCCTATGCTGCCTATCAAGTGTTCAAGGTATATCAGATGGATGTAAAGTCAACATTTCTGAATGGTGACTTAAAAGAGGAAGTCTATGTTGAACAACCATCAGGTTTTGTAGATTTCCATTATCCTGATTATGTATATAGGCTTAGGAAAGCTCTATATGATTTGAAACAAGCCCCTAGGGCTTGGTATGAAACCTTATCAACTTTTCGTATTGAGAATAAATTCTCTAGAGGAAAGATAGACAAAACTCTATTTTTTAGGGAATCTAAAGGCAAGATAATCCTAGTCCAGATATATGTTGATGACATTATCTTTGGATTTACTGAAAACAACCTTTGTAGAAATTTTGTCAAACCTATGCAAGGGAAGTTTGAGATGAGCAGTATGGGTGAGCTGAAGTTTTTCTTGGGACTTCAAGTAAGATAGACTGATGATGGATTGTCCATATCCCAGTCTAAGTTCACCAAGGAGTTGATTAAGAAATAAGGTATGGACTCAGCCTCCACCATGAAAACTCTAATGGGAACAAGTTTGCCTATAGGCAAAGATGAGACAGGGAAAACTGTTGATGAGTCTTTTTATAGAGGGATAATTGGATCCCTAATCTACTTGACTGCTAGTAGACTTGACATCATGTATGATACATGTGTCTGCGCTAGGTATAAAGCTTGCCCAAAAGAATCTCATTATACTGCAGTTAAAATAATTTTGAGATATCTTAAGGGCACACCTAATCTAGGTCTTTGGTACCCTAAGAATAGAGATTTCTTACTAACAGGTTTCTCAGATGCAGACTTTGTAGGATGAAAAGAAGACAGGAAGAGTACTACAAGAACCTGTCAATTTCTAGGTGGAAGGCTAGTGTCATGGTGCAGCAAGAAGCAGACCAGTATAGCTATACCAACATCTGAGTCTGAATATATATTTACAGGCAGTTTGTTGGTACCCTAGTTTGATTTGAGTTCAGTCCTCTCCTTTGTGCTCCTTGACCCAAGAAATATCTATGGTCAATGGTTAGGAGTCTAGCTGTAGAGTCCTCGCTTTTCCAAATTGAGAATTTGGTTAAGTAGTTTTTTCGTTCGACCATAGTCGAACGCCGTTCGACTATCGTCTATCGACTGATCGACGATCGTCTATCAGTTGGTCGACGCTTTGGTCTGCGCTGATAGTTCGACTATCTGTTGATAGGTCGACTATCTGTTCTGCGCTGGTAGTTCGACTATCGGTTGATAGGTTGACTATCTGCTCTGCGCTGGTAGTTCGACTATCTGTTGATAGGTCGACTATCTGTTCTGCGCTGGTAGTTCGACTATCGGTTGATAGGTTGACTATCTGCTCTGCGCTGGTAGTTCGACTATCTGTTGATAGGTCGACTATCTGCTCTGCGCTGGTAGTTCGACTATCTGTTGATAGGTCGACTATCTGTTCTGCGTTGATAGGTCGACTATCTGTTGATAGGTCGACTATCTGTTTTCTGAGGTAGGTCGACTATCTGCTTGATAGGTCGACTATCTCTGTGCGCTTGATAGTTCGACTATCTGTCCTGATAGATCGACTATCTGGTAGTTCGACTATCTGCTCTGATAGATCGACTATCTCCCGGGGTAGTTCGACTATCTTCTTTGATGGGTCGACTATCTGGATCGTTCGACTATCTGCCCGATAGATCGACGATCTCCGTGCGTCGGTCGACGATCTCCGAAGGTCGTTCGACGCTTTCTGCCTGCTTGTGTATTTTGTATTTATTTATTATATTTAATTATTTAATACATTTTCTGGCACATTATTTCAAGCTGTATGATAAAGTTTCCAGGCATTATTTACTTCATTCTATTTGCCTGAGTTCAAATCTTTTAAGATAAAGTTGTTTGTCTTATTCGCTGTCATTTAAATTACTTTATCTGCTGTCAACCCCTTTATAGCCGTTGGACTGAAAAGTCTTCTTCTTTGCTATAAAGAGTTTATTTCTGATGTGACTTTATTTAGTCCTCTGTTTATTTGATTTAAACCTGCAGCTTCTTAGAAAGAGATTTATTCCTTTTTATGGAATGTATTGCTGCAGAGATATTTCTGTCTTCCTGATATTTACAGCCCAGGTCTCAAGGCTCACAAGAAGACAAAGAATTCAAATGGAAGAGAGCCATTGCTTGCTGCTAATATTTAAAGAACCCTTTGCAGAAGGATTCAAGCTAGTTTTTTAGTTAACAGAAGTGCTACACACATATTCAAAAGCACTCAAGCCTTCTTCAAGCTCAAGCTTCCTGCTCTCAGCAAACTCCATCTAACTGAGAAGTGTTAAGATCTTCATCTCTTCTTCACCTGAGTTCTCCTGCTTTCAGGAAGTTCAACTCAGAGTTTCTTTGAAGAAGAAGAAGAAGAAGATTGCTGCTTGAAGACTGTTTCTTTTTATTGTTTACTTTCTTCTTGTAGCTCTTTCCTTCAGTATTTTCTGAAGAGTTTTCTGCACTGAAGCAAGACTTCACCTGGACATCTTTGAGCCAGGGGGAGCCTTGATTCTTTAGAGCATTCTAGCTCAGTGCAAGCTTTTTGTGCTTCTCTAATCTATTGAAAAATAGAGAAGACATCTTAACCTTCTTCCCCCTCCTGTACAGGGTTATTACTCCCTTCAAAAGTATCCCTTGGTGGCAGGGCACCTGATCAAAAACCTGTGCTTGGTTTTTAGACACCTGATCAAAAGTCTAAAGGGTTTATGAATCTACCTGAAGCAGATTCTGTTGGTGGCAGGGCACCTGATCAAAAACCTGAGTGGATTCCTACCGTGTGGGTAGAAGAGTGGACGTACCCAAGTTGTTTGGGGAACCACTATAAATCTCCTTGTGTCGTCTGGATTCAATTGTTTATTTCATGTACTGTGGCTGTGAATAGATATAACTAGGCTGCTAGTTGCTGTTTAGGTTTTTCCAAGCTTAACTGTAATTACAGTTAGCTTGTGTTTGTACACATCACTTGTATTAGGCTTTAAGGTTAAATCAAAATCTATAATCTCTTCATTCCGCACTTCACTCCAAGGGAGTTGGGTAGACAGTTAAGTTTTGTATTGTGCAAAATTTGATTACTCTATTCACCCCCCCTCTAGAGTAGTATCTATCCCTTCACTTTCAATTGGTATCAGAGGGAGGTTGACTGACTGTATAGGCTAACACCTAAGTCACAAGATCCTGATAGATACTAAGAGTTTATAGATATTCACTATCATGGCCCAGTCTAAGGATTATTCAAGCACCAGACCTCCAGCATGCAACTTAGCAAAGTTTGGCATCTGGAAGGCAAGGATTAAATTATATATGAACTCTATTGATGAGAGTATTTTTGCTTCTATTTTGTCAGGTCCCCCAAGAGCACCTGCTGCTGCCACTGCCTCATCATCTGATATGAGTGCAGTGCCTCCTCCAGACTATAATGATGAGTACAAGAAGGCAAAAATTGCTGATGCCAAAGCAATGAACATACTGGCTCAGACTATGTCTGATGAGGTGTTCCAGAAGGTGGCTGACTGCTCCTCAGCTAAAGCCATGTGGGACACACTGAACCAGATTGTAGCTGGTTCAGCTGATGAAAGGAAGGACAGGAGGTCCAACCTTATCTCACAGTATGAGAACTTCAAAAAGACTGATGCTGAATCAGTTGAAGCGATGTACACCAGGCTCAGCTCAATCATCAATGAGCTGAGGACCCTTGACAAGGATATCTCATTGACAGAGGTCAATGACAAGATCCTTATGTGCTTCCCTAGCACATGGGATTTGAGGATCTGGCCAATCAAGGAAGCCAGAAGCACCAATGAGATATCAACTGAAGCCCTTCTCGGCAAGCTCAAATCTTTTGAGCAAGTGCTGAAGACAAGGGAAGCTGAAGCAGAAGCCAAGACCCCCACTCCAACAAGAAAAGAGCAATCTCTAGCTCTTAAAGCTGCTGAAGCCTCAGAAGGCAGCCAATCAAATGAGGAGCTCATGGCATTGTTTGCCAAGAGATTTCTCAAAATGGGGAGAAAAGAATTCAGAAGAAAATCTTCAAAGTATGAAGAAAAGCCAAGGTATGATCGTACTCCAACTAAAGAAATTATTTGTTATGGGTGCAGGAAGCCTGGACACATCTTGCCAGAATGTCCAGAGGAGAAAAACAAAGAAAAGAGAAAAGAAAAGGAGCAGCACAGGAAGCACTCCAAACCATCCTCCTACAAGAACAAGAAAAAGGAGAGAGGTTTCATTGCTGAAACCTGGAGTGATTCTGATGAAGAATCCTCATCCTCAAGCTCTAGTGAGGATGAAGAAGAAAAAAAGGCAAAAGAAGTTTGCCTCATGGCAATAGATGCCTGCAGCAACCACTCTGCTGCAGAGAGTTCTGACTCAGATGAAGAAATGCCTACTGAAGATGAGGTACTTTCATCTTATGATTTTACTTCAGAAGAGTTTAAGTTAGATTTTAAATCTCTATGTTTAGATTTAATTAGTTCAGAAAAGGAGATAAAGAACTTAGAAATAGGCTAGCTGACTCTGAATCAATAGCCTCTGAAAACATTAGGTTAAAGGAAGATCTCACTACTTGTAGTGAAGAAATTAAATTTCTTAAAGTAGAATTAGCTAAGTCTAAGAGATTAGAAGAATCCCTTAATGGTAGAAGCCTTAAGCTGTTAGAAATTACCAGCATGGCTAACACTAGACAGGAAATGATAAATTAGGCTTAGGAGCTTCTCCCAGTGAACCCCCAGTCTTGCTTAAAAATAACCTTTCAACTCCAGTGAACTTCATTTCAGCTAGTGGAAAGAAGAACACTGAGCAAGTAAACCTTGTAAATAAAACATTAAATAAGGCTAAGAGAGAAAAGAGAAAGAAATTTTTCAAAGAAATGCAAAGAGCGTCGAACGCCGATCGACGATCGGAAGCTCCATGGTCGAACGAAGGTCGACGATCGGAGCGCCCATCGTCGAACGTCGATCGACGTTTTCAACATGATTTTCAAAATCATAATCAGTATCATAGAAACCTAAATGAAAATAGAAACCCTAGGTTTGTTGACCCATCATCTGCATGGAGAATCCCACCTAGGAGATCTCACCCACTAGGCTATCACCCTCAGCCTGCATTTTCTTATATTTCCAGTTTTCTTATGTGAAAAACAAGGGACCCAAGGTTACCTGGGTCCACTCTGTCTAAATAATTGATATGCAGGTGAAGGCCTATCCAATCACTCAAAACAAGTGGTATTTGGATAGTGGATGCTCTAAGCATATGACAGGAAACAAAGAGCTTCTGTCAAAGTACAAAGCTAAGCTTCGGCCCAAAGGTTATCTTTGGAGACTCCAGCTGTGGTCAAACAGAAGGAATATGGCAAGATCACGATTGGAGCTGTGTTACTTTCAAGAGAGTTGCTTATGTCAATGGACAAAGCATAATCTGATTCTCAGTTAGCCAGCTATGTGATGCTGGCTACCAGGTTTCTTTTTCTAACTCCTCTTGCAAGTATTACTTTAAATAATGATGTTGTTTTAAATAGGTAATAGAATAGGCAATATTTATTTAGTAGATTTTAATTCACCTCATTCTGAAATCTGCTTGTTTAATGAAATTAACCCTTAATAATAATTCATTATTGGCATAAAAGGCTTAGTCATGTAAACCTGAAAATATATATCTAGGTTATCTAAGCACAACCTTGTTAGAGGCTTACCTTCTTGCCCCTACACAGAAGGAGAGTCTTATGCAAGGCTTGTCAGCTAGGCAAGCAAACCAAGAAACTCATTTAAATCTGTAAATAAAAGTGATTCTCCTAGAATCCTGTATTTATTACATTTGGACCTTTTTGGCCCAATAAATGTACAGAGTTTAGGAGGGAAGTATTACACACTTAGTAATTGTAGATGACTTCTCTAGGTTCAGTTGGGTTTTCTTTTTGAGAACTAAGTCTGATAACTTCAAAGCCCTTACAGACTTTCTACTTTGTGTGCAGACTGAGTACTCTACTCATGGTGGCCTTGATCAGAAGTGATCATGGTACTGAGTTTGACTCTCTTCTCATGCAAGAATTCTGTGAGAGAGAAGGTATCAAACATAGCTTCTCAGCTCCTAGAACTCCCCAACAAAATGGGGTAGTTGAAAGGAAGAATAGAACACTAATTGAAGCTGCTAGCACATTGTTGGCAGATGCTAACATGCCTCTATCCTATTGGGCAGAAGCTGTTAGTACAGCCAACTATGTCTTGAATAGAAGTTTGATACACAAACTTAAGTGTAAAACTCCTTATGAGTTGCTTAAAGGAAAGAAACCAAAAATTAATTACTTTAGAATTTTTGGCTGTATTGTTGTATATTCATAACAATAATAAAGAATATATTAGAAGTTTGAAGCAAAAGCTTCAATGGGAATCATGCTTGGATATTCCCAAGTAAGCAAAGCTTATAGGTTTATAACAAATCAACCTGTAAGATAGAAGAATCTGTGCATGTATCATTTGATGAGTCTCAGATGTTTTACAAGGAGAAGGAAAATTCTCCTTCCTCCAGTTCTTTGCAGGTACATGATGCCCCTCAAGAAATCCTTCAACTTTCAACTCTTCAGATCACTGAATCAGACAGTGATGAAGACATTGCTGAAGCTGTTGAAGCTGTTGTTGTTCCACCAACAGTAGATCAAATTCCTCCTGAGGAATTAATCCCAACTGTTGCTGAAGATCACATCCCACCTGCTGATATTGTCACACTTAGAGATCATCCCACATCTCAAGTGATTGGAGACTTATCAGCTGGTGTGCAAACAAGACATCAATTAAGACAGGATGTGATGCATGCTTGTTTCCTCTACAGGTTGAACCCCTCACCTTTAAAGATGCAAGCTAGATCCCCACTGGATCATTGCAATGCAAGAGGAGCTCAATCAGTTTGAGAGATGTAAAGTTTGGACTTTGGTTCCAAGACCTAAAGGCCAACTGATCATAGGCACCAAGTGGGTGTATAGAAACAAGTTAGATGCAAATGGAATAATTGTAAGGAATAAAGCTAGGCTTGTAGCTCAGGGCTACAGACAGGAGGAAGGTATAGACTATGACCAAACCTTTGCTCCTGTTGCAAGGCTAGAAGCAATAAGGATCTTCTTGGCCTATGCAGCCTTATGAAGCTTAAGGTGGTTCCAAATGGATGTCAAAAGTGCATTCCTGAATGGTGAGCTTAAGGAAGAAGTGTTTGTTGAACAACCACCAGGGTTTGTTTCATCAACACAGCCTTCTCATGTTTTTAAGTTGCAAAAAGCTCTTTATGGACTAAAGCAAGCTCCTAGGGCCTGGTATGAGACCTTAGCTAGTTTCCTGTTAGAGCACAACTTCACTAGGGGAGTAGTTGATAGAACCCTTTTCGTTAAGCATCACAAGGACACAATCCTGTTAGTTCAGGTGTATGTAGATGATATTATCTTTGGCTCCACTGATCCCAAACTTTGCAAAAAGTTTTCCAACTTGATGCACTCTAAGTTTGAGATGAGTAGCATGGGTGTGCTGTCTTACTTTCTTGGTCTCCAAGTTAAGCAAGATGCTGATGGTATCTTCATCTCCCAATCCAAATATGCCAAGGAATTGGTAAAGAAATTTGGGATGGCTGATGCTTCAGCAATGCCTACACCCATGGCTACTAATGTAGTTATTGATTCTGATGATCACGGCAAGCCAGTTGATCAAAAGAATTATAGGGCCATTGTTGGTTCCCTATTATATCTAACTGCAAGTAGGCCAGATATAATGTTTGCTACATGCCTTTGTGCTAGATTTCCAGGTCAACCCCAAGGAATCTCATCTGATTTCTTCTAAAGAGAAATCCTGAGATACCTGAAAGGATGTCCAGATCTAGGACTTTGGTAACCCAGCTGAGTTCAGAGTTTTGAATTAATTTGATATTCTGATTCTGATTATGCTGGTTGCAGAGTTGACAGGAAAGCACCTCAGAACTTGCCAGTTCCTGGGAGAGAGATTGGTCTCTTGGTTCTGTAAGAAGCAGGCTTCTGTCTCAACTTCAACTGCAGAGGCTGAATATATAGCAGCTGCTAGTTGTTGTTCACAGATCCTGTGGATTCAAAACCAGCTTGTGGATTATGGTTACTCACACAAGAACACCAAGATCATGTGTGATAGTACCAGTGCTATCTCAATTGCACAAAATCCAGTGCACCACTCTAGAACGAAGCACATTGAGATTAGGCACCATTTCCTGAGAGATTGTGTGGAAAAGAACAAGATTGTCTTGAGTTCATATCCACTGAGTTTCAGAGAGGTGATATATTCACCAAGCCTTTAGATGAACAGAAGCATCTGTTCTTTTAGTCAACTAGGCATGATCAATGGACGAGACTAAGTGTGACGATATCTGCCTATGTAAGGTCTGTTTGAAGATAGTCGAACGACGTTCGAAGATAGTCGAACGGCTTAAGCCTATCGTCGACCTCTGGTTAATGATAGCTATCTTTTGAAGATCGTCGATCGACGTCGACCATCGTCGAACGGCTTGGGCTCATCGTCGATCTTTGGACGACGACAGCCTGTTGTTTGAGAAGCCAGAAATAGTCGAACGATTGTCCGACTACTCTGCTTCTGAGCCGATCGTCGTCGAACGACGTTCGACCATCGGGTCAAGATCTTTTTAATAGACCGACTATATCCGGTTCAATATAAAGCCATAGTCGACCTAGGTTAAAAGATCTGTTGCTTTATCGTCGACTGAGCGTGCCCTTTCGCATTCGGCTTCCCGCTTGCGATTTTCTGCTGCTCGTCCCTCTTCGTCTTCCCCTCCTCCCTCTCGCGTTTCTCCAGCAGATCAATGGCGATTTCTCCAGCTGTGTTAGCCGTAGTAAAGTTTGATGCCGGGTTCAGTGTAGATTTCGAAGCGTTCAGCTGTTGCGATGCCGGCATAGTGGAAGTTCTGCAGCTTTGCAAAGATCAAGGTTTAGAGAAGCTGATGTCTGAGAGGATCAAGATCAACATTCCTGAAATAAAAGAATGGGCTTTCACGTAGTCTTCCACAGACGAAGCGATGATCGGGCACCATCGGCGGAGGAGTAGAAGTTGCCCTGACTCCGGCCGTTCTTTCTGATGTGTTCGGTTTAGTTATGGTGATGTGGACTATGAGCAAGATGCTCAGGAGTTCGGAAGGATGCTTGTCGGAGCTGGGACATCTGAGGGCATTCCCACCAAGTTGCTCAAGGTAAATTTTCCCTTCAAGATAAAGTTCCTCGCTGAGATAGTTGGAAAGGTGATTCTGGGCAAGCACTCCGCCCATGACAACATAACAAGGCAACAATTTGCACTTATGTGTGCAATTGTCAATCGAAAAAGGATCGATTGGGCTGCTGTTCTGTTTGATTTGATCAGGAAGAAGAATGGAAAGAAGGAAGTTACCCTGGGAAGGGTTATTGGTATTTTCCTGAAGGAGAAATTCCCCAGCTGCTGAGTTCTGCCGCAACTACTATCAATGCCAGCAAGAAGATGGATCCCCACTTATTCTCTAAGTGAAGAGGACTTTTGTGAAATCTGCTCCAGCCACATCAGAGGACACAAGGACTGTCTCAGTCGCTCCTCAACCTAGTGAAGCTGGCTCAGCTATCCCTTCCTCATCCTCTGTTTTGCCGTCTGCCTCAGTTGAAGTACCATCAACTTCAGCTGAGGTACGACCCTCTTCTTCTGCTGCACCTGAAACAGCTATGGTTGTTTCTCCTTCCTCTCCAGTCTCTCCCATTCCTTCTAATCAAACTGGGTTATCTATTCCTAGTTTTGATTTGTTAGGTTCTGAGAGATTTCCCTCTCCTCCTCCGTCCCCCAGTCATGTTAATTCCCCAATTAACTCACCTCCTCAGAGATCTCCTGCTCGATCTCCTGCTCTCACCACTCCTCATCCCAGCACATCTACCATATTTGCTGCAGCTCCATCCACCTCAAATTCATCATCTTTTGAAATTACCCCTGAATTCCTCTCCCGCATTGTGGAGTTGATTACCCCATCAATCAAAATCATGATTGACGAGGCAATCGCTCCCCTTGCTGCCTCCATTGACCGTCTAACTGCCTCCATCCAATCCATTTCCAAATCAGCTGAGCCATCTTCCTCTTTGGGCCTGGTTTCAGTACCCACTGAAATCAGGCAGGGGGAGATGTCCAATGAAGATGTCTCAGGCCTCCCTGCATCTCCTCAAGTTGTAAAAGATTCAGTGTTGTCTGCTCTTCAGAATCTGCTCAAGTTGAGCCAGAAGAAGTTTCAGATGTGGTTATGTCTGCTGAGAAGAGATTGCCCCTGCTGAGCAAGAGGTTTGCTCCAGTTTTGACTGAGAAGGATATAGCAGATGCAATCTTGCAATCAGAATTTGCTGTAAAGGTATGCCTAGAAGATATTTCAACTCCTGAGATTGCAAAATTTATAGACGAAATTATAACAAAGTTTCTATCTGAGATTGAAGTCCAAATATGCCTAGATGATCTCACCACCCCAGTGATTGCAAGATATCTAGAAGGAATCGTAACCTCATATCTGGACAAGTCATGGGAAATGGTTAAATATGAAGGTAACGCTTTCATTCGCTTTGTGATGAATCTATTAATTTGATAGTCTGTGAATACCTTGAAGGTATGATTCAAGTTTATTTAGCAGATCTGTATTCGTAATTTTACAGATATTATTAAAGAAAATGTAACTGCCCAGAAAATAGCAGTTGTTTCTGTGGTTGCTCCAAGTGATTCTGATACTCAATTAGATCCAGAATTGGATGTGTTTTTAGATGATAAAGAGGATGAAAATCAAGAGGAAATCAAAGTTGATTCTCCTGTTTTAAGTTTGGAAGAAATTCAAGCAAGGGCTGCTTGGGACTTAAGAGTAAAATCTTTACAAGAAAAAGAGAAAGATTTGCAATTTGAGAAGTCATCCATCTGGGATGATTCTCCTGGTTTAGATTTAGACTCTCTTATGGCTATGGATGTCATTGAAGAAGAAAAAGAGAAGTCGGCATTAAAGCTTAAAGAAAAGGCTGTCTCAGAAGCCTATGATCCCTATGAGAATCCTCCATCATCCAATTCTGATGATGATGTTGATTCAGATGTGTCTGAAAAATCAAAGAGAAAGAAATCTGCTGTTAAGAAGAGAAAAGCTCCTCCTCCTCCTCCAAACAAGGACAATGACACTCCCTACTACATCCTGAAGGGCATTGACCCCAAATCTAAAGATTTTAAGCATTGGATGTGGTTCTCGAAAAACCAGCAAAAAGAAAGGAAGAGAACTAAAAGGTATGACAGTCCAGTCTCCAGATGGACTCCCAAAGGTCCCCCTCCACCTCCCGGTGCAGGAGCCTCTGGGAATCTTCCTGCAAATCAGTCTGCCGCCCATGGAAAATCTGAATCCGCTCAGCACCAACCAAGACAAGGTCATCAAAGTTCGCAAAGCAAATCATCTTATGGATCTCAAAGACCTATGAAGGAGGTTGTGGCCCAAAGACCAACTTTTTCCCCACCTCCTTCTCCAGTTCAATCTGAGAAATGTATTTCAAAAGGTAAATAGTTTACAGTGTTTTAAAACCTTCTAGCAAGTTCCTTTTGCTAAGTTTTCTAATGTTTTTTAGATATAATAGCTGCTGCTTCTCCAGAGCCAGTATATGAAAATCCCGAGCTCGATCCTAATTTTAGGATGGCTCGCTTTCAAGAGCTTGTAGGGGCAGCCCAAATAAGAAAAGCAAGAGCTGAAGGTAAAGATACAACTGGATTTACTACAATGTCAGCATATAGAAAGAAAGAATTTGAGAAATTCCAAGTCAATCCTGAGATATTTGATCCAGCAAAGTATATGGAAAAACATCCTGAAGCTGTTGTTCCCAGAGCTGCAGAGCTAAAGATTCTTGGAGCTCAGGATCTGAAGATGTCAAAGAAGGATTCAGATGACCCTCTTCGAAAAATTTCTTTTGTCTCTAGTTCTTCTGATCCATTACCTGACCCTAAAGATTCTTGATAGTTTGATTTTAACTGCTGTGTTATATTTATTTATCTGATTGATAATCTGCCAGATTTATTGTTATCTATCTGTTGAAATTATTTTTTAGTATTCTATTGCTAGCTGTTTTTTTTAGTTTGTGAGAGACTTAACTCAAATAGGGGGAGATTGTTGGTACCCTAGTTTGATTTGAGTTCAGTCCTCTCCTTTGTGCTCCTTGACCCAAGAAATATCTATGGTCAATGGTTAGGAGTCTAGCTGTAGAGTCCTCGCTTTTCCAAATTGAGAATTTGGTTAAGTAGTTTTTTCGTTCGACCATAGTCGAACGCCGTTCGACTATCGTCTATCGACTGATCGACGATCGTCTATCAGTTGGTCGACGCTTTGGTCTGCGCTGATAGTTCGACTATCTGTTGATAGGTCGACTATCTGTTCTGCGCTGGTAGTTCGACTATCGTTTGATAGGTTGACTATCTGCTCTGCGCTGGTAGTTCGACTATCTGTTGATAGGTCGACTATCTGTTCTGCGCTGGTAGTTCGACTATCGGTTGATAGGTTGACTATCTGCTCTGCGCTGGTAGTTCGACTATCTGTTGATAGGTCGACTATCTGTTCTGCGCTGGTAGTTCGACTATCGGTTGATAGGTCGACTATCTGTTCTGCGCTGATAGTTCGACTATCTGTTGATAGATCGACTATCTGCTCTGCGCTGATAGGTCGACTATCTGTTGATAGGTCGGACTATCTGTTTTCTGAGGTAGGTCGACTATCTGCTTGATAGGTCGACTATCTCTGTGCGCTTGATAGTTCGACTATCTGGTCCTGATAGATCGACTATCTGGTAGTTCGACTATCTGCTCTGATAGATCGACTATCTCCCGGGTAGTTCGACTATCTTCTTTGATAGGTCGACTATCTGGATCGTTCGACTATCTGCCCGATAGATCGACGATCTCCGTGCGTCGGTCGACGATCTCCGAAGGTCGTTCGACGCTTTCTGCCTGCTTGTGTATTTTGTATTTATTATTATATTTAATTATTTAATACATTTTCTGGCACATTATTTCAAGCTGTATGATAAAGTTTCCAGGCATTATTTACTTCATTCTATTTGCCTGAGTTCAAATCTTTTAAGATAAAGTTGTTTGTCTTATTCGCTGTCATTTAAATTACTTTATCTGCTGTCAACCCCTTTATAGCCGTTGGATGAAAAGTCTTCTTCTTTGCTATAAAGAGTTTATTTCTGATGTGACTTTATTTAGTCCTCTGTTTATTTTGATTTAAACCTGCAGCTTCTTAGAAAGAGATTTATTCCTTTTTATGGAATGTATTGCTGCAGAGATATTTCTGTCTTCCTGATATTTACAGCCCAGGTCTCAAGGCTCACAAGAAGACAAAGAATTCAAATGGAAGAGAGCCGTTGCTTGCTGCTAATATTTAAAGAACCCCTTTGCAGAAGGATTCAAGCTAGTTTTTTAGTTAACAGAAGTGCTACACACATATTCAAAAGCACTCAAGCCTTCTTCAAGCTCAAGCTGCCTGCTCTCAGCAAACTCCATCTAACTGAGAAGTGTTAAGATCTTCATCTCTTCTTCACCTGAGTTCTCCTGCTTTCAGGAAGTTCAACTCAGAGTTTCTTTGAAGAAGAAGAAGAAGAAGAGTGCTGCTTGAAGACTGTTTCTTTTTATTGTTTACTTTCTTCTTGTAGCTCTTTCCTTCAGTATTTTCTGAGAGAGTTTTCTGCACTGAAGCAAGACTTCACCTGGACATCTTTGAGCCAGGGGAGCCTTGATTCTTTAGAGCATTCTAGCTCAGTGCAAGCTTTTTGTGCTTCTTAATCTATTGAAAAATAGAGAAGACATCTTAACCTTCTTCCCTCCTGTGTACAGGGTTATTATCTCCCTTCAAAAGTATCCCTTGGTGGCAGGGCACCTGATCAAAAACCTGTGCTTGTGTTTTTTAGACACCTGATCAAAAGTCTAAAGGGTTTCTGATCTACCTGAAGCAGATTCTGTTGGTGGCAGGGCACCTGATCAAAAAACCTGAGTGGATTCCTACCGTGTGGGGTAGTAGAAGAGTGGACGTACCCAAGTTGTTTGGGGAACCACTATAAATCTCCTTGTGTCGTCTGGATTCAATTGTTTATTTCCTGTACTGTGGCTGTGAATAGATATAACTAGGTTGCTAGTTGCTGTTTAGGTTTTCCAAGCTTTAACTGTAATTACAGTTAGCTTGTGTTTGCACATCACTTGTGGTAGGCTTTAAGGTTAAATCAAAATCTATAATCTCTTCATTCCGCACTTCACTCCAAGGGAGTTGGGTAGACAGTTAAGTTTTGTATTGTGCAAAATTTGATTACTCTATTCACCCCCCCTCTAGAGTAGTATCTATCCCTTCACTTTCAAGTAATTCCCACCATTTTCCTGAAGGAGCTAGCAAGTTTCCTGCATTTTTGAAGAAACCCGACCACCACCACCACCACCATGGCATTCCGGCAATCCTCCCGACTTCAGGCCGCCAAAAGGTCCTCCTCCACTCCTTATTCCATGGGTAAATCATAGCAGTCCTTAGTCCAAGGTTCGGGCTCAATTGAGCCCGATCCAATTCAAAAAAAATCATGGTTTTTCCATGAAATTGAGCTTGTCGGGTTCGCCGGAACAGTGCGCCCCGGAGGCCAAGCCGCCGCCTGGAGATAGCCCCGACCACCACGAAGGTGTTGGCGGCGGTGGCCGGCCGGGGAGGTGGCCGGATCGCCGGCGGTAGTGGCTGGAAGTCAGCCCAGTCAGGATAGATCCTAGCCGTCTACTGGAGGAAGAAGACGACGGGATGCCGTCGGGCTTGCATCAAGATTCGTGCGGGATGATATTTAAACTATGGAATATATGTTGATTCACTTCATTTTTGTCACATATTGGGTATTTAATGTAATTAATAATTAAAAAATACTTAGAGGCCATTTCAGAAAAAATAGTCAACACATAAAATGTAGCTCTCGGAGTCTACTTTCATAAAAAATTGGTTTGAACCAATTTGGGTTCCTGGTTTGACCAGGGAACTCATTTTGGTATGGTCTATACATATGTCTAGGAAGACATTAAACAGAGTGCCCACACATCATCCTTAGTCCAAATGAGTTGAAATTTTGGCAGGAAGTCACACTAATTAATATCTAGACCCTGCCCAAAAATGGGAATTTTTGGAGATAATGTTTCTATAGTTTTGTAAATAATTTAATTTATCTAGGCTAAATTAATTTATGGGACAAATGAAGTCCAAATTCATCCAAATTTTGGTGGGAGGTATATGAGGTCAATATAGACCACTGGTTAAAATTTCATTAAATTTGGAGGTGATTTGAATGGAAATCATGTAAACTCTAGCCTTGCCCTAAGAAGGGCATTTTGGTCCAAAATGTAATTTTTGCTTAGAGTGTCCAATTAACCTCAACAGAGGTTCAAATTTGGGCCACTGACTTGGCATGAACTTGTGCACCTTCCAATGAAATATGGGGAGGTTTGGAATTGATTTGCCCCAAGATCCTAGGTCAAACCCTAAGGTTGGGCTTTTGTACCTTGTGAAGGGCATGTGGCCAAAACACCTTGTATGACTATGAAATTTTGTAGGGATGGTATTATGGTAATTATAACCCTATGGTTAAAATCTCAGGGTGTTTTGGAAAGTTTAGTACCCACAAAACCCTAACCCTAGTTTAGGGCACAAACATTGTAGGGTTGGAATGGGCTAGCTAAAACTCCTCCAACTAAGATGAAATTTTGGTAGATTGGTCATAAGGATATTATAAGCCTCTGGTAATTTAATTGGGAATTTTGGGACAATAGTTATAGTACTTCATTTGTAACACAAGGGATGCCTCAATTTAATAAATTGGTCATTATGGTCCCTCTGACCCTTGGGAGGTCATGAAAGTTTGGCAAAGGATGTTTTGAACCATTATATGCATATATAAATTTTATGAAAATTTTTGGATACATATTTGAGGTACTTATTTCACAAGCTTGTTAAATAAGGAAATTATTCAATAATTTAATTAAGACTATTTACTGATAAATAAATTATGAAATTTGTCCCAAATCATTTAAATGCCATTAGAATCATATTGGAATTTTCTCTGAATTTTTGGAAGCAATATAGTCTTTTATATTTCTTTAAATGAATTTTCAAGGTTTAAAATGAAATAGGAATTTTGGGATAAAACCTTACTGAAAAATTTAGATATTTTGGAAGATTAGTTAAATCCTTATTTTAAATATCATATAAAATTAGTGGAATGATATCTTGCCTAAAAATGGTACTTCATGTTTATTATTGGAAATTTTAGTCACTAGAATAATTAAATAAATTATTAAATAAATAAGGAAAATTTTGGGTCTCTGGATTTAGGGCTTAAAGGTCATAATGGACCACCATAAATTATTATAGGAGTATTGAATGATCATTCGAGGTACTTTCCATTTTACATGAGGTTTAACCATGGTGGTCTGCATTTAGTAATTTGGGAAATTATTCATGATGTTTGTTTGAGGCTTATCACTCCTTAATCACTTATGATATTTGACCCAGAGCATTTATATGCCCTTGCAATCAGGTTAGAGTTTTCCTTGAATTTTAGAAATAAAATTGCCCTATTTATTTATTTTAATAAATTATTGCAAGTTAACTTTAAAATAAAATCAGTGGCCTAAACCTTGCTGAAAAATTTAGGAGACCTTGGATCTTAGGTTAAATGTTTATAATGAGTATAACATAAATCTGGGGGAATTGTATCTTGTCTAAATTTGGTACCTCCTGTTCAATCTCGGAGAGCTTGCCCACTAGGAATATTTTATAAATTACTAAATAAATAGAAAAATTGTGAAGTTCTGGATTTGGGCAATAAAGGTCATAATGAAACCCCATTAATTATTATAAGGGTATTGGATGATTACTTGATGTACTCCCCATTATACATGGCATTTAACCATGTGGTCTGCATTTAGTAAATTGTTGAAAGGAAATAATTTTGCATAGTTAGGAGTTAGCCATCTTGCTGGATTTTGTAGATGTGAATGAGTCATCCTAGAAGTTTAGGTTAAGTAATGAGATATGAGTCGGTAGTGTTGAGTAGTGCTTGGAGGTCGACGAAAGATCGTCTTCCCCCGCAGAGTGAAAGGTCAAAATCACCTTAGGTTTAGTCTACTGTAATATGAAAAAGATATGGGTAATGGATATGGTATTAGTTACCAACCAACAAGAATAAGTGCCTTGCAAAAGGGAGCTTTGGGATTCACCCATCATAGCTCCTAGTGCCCTCGAGAGCCCTTCACAGGGAATACCTTGGGCAGTCCTAGGTAAAACCTAAGTCGTAAGTATAAAATCGCCACAAGAGTAAATAGTAAGCTTAGGATTTCACACTCTCACACCCCAATGTTCCGGGAGATAGTCTGGGTTACTCGGGCAATAAGTCCAGTGGTTATGGTGATAAGCATGGGGGCCCAGGGAGCTTTGGCTCGGTTATTGACGGACGGGATAGTCCGGGAGCTTTGGCTCGGTGTTGGATGTGCATGTGCATCAAAGGTATAAGGTGGTGGGTCTTCGGTATTAGAGGATCGATGCACCGACGCCAATACGCTGACTCGACAAGTGTGGTTAGCACTTCGCCAACAGATGTCCGGTGCGCCAGCCGGCAAGAGTACGCAGGAGTCCGCTTTATGCACCAAGCGTTGAGGCGTACGATAGGTCTGACCGGCAGTGCTTTACTGGTTTAGAGGTGGGCGAGGCCCAACCCACCACTTCCGTCTGCCACTACGGAGGTATCCTGGGAGGTAACGGCTCCGAAAGGGGGAACTAAAGGTCTGTGTACACAGAGTCGAGTGGGTGAGTTGCACTTGCATGTTCACATCATAGCATAATTGTATTTCATAGCATAACCATTACATATAACCTGACACCTAATGTATAAGCGTTATGGGACGCTCTATACATTAGGCCTTACAAAACGACCCCTTGGCCTATATGTTCGTGCGAGCGTGCTTATAAGTAAAGATTCTCTTTCAGTATTAAATATTTAAGCCTGCTAGAAAAACCGACACCCTATCGTATAAATCGGTATGGGACTTTTTTTACGATAGGAGCCCTGCAAGAGATCCCTTAGCTTATGTATATTCACATAAGTTAAGGTTACTTATTCTAATTTTGTATCCTTATTACCATACTTAGAACTGCTAGTCTAGTTCCGCCGCCATCTGCTATTTGACATTCTCCACCTTCATGTTCTTTCCTTTCCTTCTCCCCGCTCGGTGCTTAGGAGCCATGGGGGAAGGGGCGGAAGACAATAGGGCTTAGTCTTTTAGACTAACGGTTTTCGAACCACATCATTTAGGGGACCACGGATCCCAGCATGGAGGAGCAGCCCCAGAGGTCGGCACGCTTGGAGATCGGACAGTCTAGTACTGTAGTCCAGACAGTAGGGACTGTGAGTCCCGAACACTAGTAGTTGTATTAGTTTGCTTCTACGATGAGTGATTTGTAGTGAGGACTTGATGTACCGGGCATAAGCCCGAGATTTTCATTATATGTACTATCTGTGGACACTCCCTTCATGGAGATTATTTTCTATACATGTGATTTTCTGTAGACTTGCTTTTATTCTATTGCTACAGTTGTGATTGATTTTGGCCGGTAGAATCGGCATCTTGTATTGACGACCTTCCCGGATGCGGAGGTATCACCGCAAGGTGGCGGTTCTAGGCCTAAGACCCCGGTGTCGAAAAAAAAAAAAAAGGGGGTCTTATAAGTGGTATCAAAGCAAACCTCGATCAGAAAAGTAGTACTCCACTAACCCTGGGACACCCCCGCTCGAGTTTAGTTTGGGGACAAACTAAGCAGCGGAAGCAGTGGTGGGCCCATATGGGAAATCACATGAAAATTGTCCACTTTTAGTTATATCTGTGAGACTTCTTATATTTGGCTTCTATTACACAGCCCCCAGCGCAGCCAACACCACAAGGCAGAGTTCAGCAGACTCCGACTGTTGCACCACCTCCCCTGGTCCCCACTCCATTCCTACACTCGGAGATGGGTCAAACGCTGACGGCCATTCTAGATGCTTTCAGGGCTCAACAGGTTCCAGCTCCGCAGCCAAACCCGGGGGCCAATTGGTGGAGCATCTTTCGAGAACTCTCCCCTCCATCTTACATGGGGACAGAATCTGCTGTACGGACAGAAGAATGGTTAGATATTATGTACGAAATGCTGACTGGGATACGGTGTCCCTGGGAGGAGAGGGTGGCCTTGGTTGTCTCCTGCCTGGAGTCCCATACCAAGAGGTGGTGGAAGACGCCGCTGGACACAATGTTTGCTGATAGAGAGGTTGCGGAAGTTACCTGGGAAGAGTTCAGGATAGCGCTGTTGGAGCACTTTGTTCCACAGTCGGCCAGGGATAAGTTGGAGGAGCGGTTCTTACAGCTGAAGCAGGGCACCCGAACAGTGGTAGAGTACCATCGGGAGTTCGACCTTTTGGCTCGATATGCAGATTCTTACAAGCTGGACGAAGCGCGATACATCAAGAGATTCTATAAGGGCCTGAGGGAGGACTTTAGGGAGGCTTTGTTGTTTGAATCCGACGGGCCTATCTCTCGGATTTTGGAGATGGCAAAGAGGATTGAGCCAGAAATGATCAGCGGCAAGGTGCTATACCAGGTGGGAGAAGGACAGAGGACCAGCCTCGTCAGGAAGTGAGGCAGGAGCCAAGGGAGCCGGTGATATTAGCCCCTCAGTCTCTTCAGATAAGGGAGGCACCAAGACCCGGGGGTATGGCATTTCCCTCACCGGAGTGCTACAACTGCCATTAGATTGAACACATTCGGAGAAACTGCCCCATGAGGGGAGCACCTTTACCAGCACCCCAGGATGCCTCGCATGCCCAACAGTTTGGAGGATGAGGACGTGGTTTCCAGGGTGCAGATCGCAGGCAGCAGAGGGAGCAAATTTATGCACTGGATTTGGCTCAACCCCGGAACCCGGAGCAAGTAATCACTGGTACGTCAGAAAATTGTAAACTTATTTCCTCATGACCTTTAAGTTTATATAGAAGTGATAATCTAGGGAAGAAAACATAGTTAGATTCTAAGACATTTAACTTTCCCCACCCCCAGGAATAGTTTTCATCAGCGGCAAACCCGCTTATACGCTATTTGATACGGGTGCTTCACACTCGTTTGTATCGGAAGCCTTCGTAGAAGGGTTGGAAGGCGTGGAACGATTCACGGGTCTGATGATGAGGATATGATTACCCGACGGATCAGAGTTGTTCACCTCTGCCCACTGCAATATGGAGGCGGAGATTGGCGGAAGGATATTTGAATACCCAGCGACGATCATAAAGATGCCAATCTTTGATTTGGTCCTAGGAATGACGTGGTTGAACTGGAATCATGCTCAAATTGACTGCACGTCCAAGAGAGTTACCGTGAGACATGGAGATTCCTACCTCGTCATTGAAGGTACTAGATCTATTTCCCCTCTCATGCTGTCATCTGTACAGGCCGTCAAGGCTCACTTACAGGGGGAAGAAGTGTATGAGGTAATATTTGAAATGACTGAGGCCAAGGTCTCCACCTCGGGTATTCCGGTGGTGCGAGATTTTGCCGACGTATTCCCAGAGAAACTGCCTGGGCTACCCCCACACCGGGAGCAGGATTTCCGGATACAGCTGGTGCCAGGGGCTAAGCCGGCAGCTAGAGCCCCTTACCGGATGGCCCCAAAAGAGCTGACAGAATTTCGAAGCCAACTCCAGGAACTAGTGGAAGCCGGATTTGTTAGACCGAGTTCCTCGCCATGGGGAGCCCCGGTCTTATTTGTGAAGAAGAAGGATGGGACACTTCGCCTGTGCATCGATTATCGAGCACTAAACAGGCTGACCGTCCGGAATACCTATCCGCTCCCACAGATAGCCGAATTATTCGACCAGCTGGAGGGAGCCCATTATTTCTCGAAGCTGGATTTAAGGTCGGGTTACTACCAACTACGAATCCAGGAGGAGGACATTCCAAAGACTGCTTTCAGTAGCAGATATGGACTATATGAGTTTACCGTGATGCCTTTCGGGCTCACAAATGCTCCGTCGGCATTCATGAGCCTCATGAACCGGGTTTTTGAGGCCTACTTGGATGTGTTCGTCATAGTATTCATAGACGACATCCTGATCTACTCAAGGACGGAAGAGGAGCACACTCGGCATCTGACGCTGACTCTGGAGAGACTACGGGAGCACAAGCTCTATGCGAAGATCAACAAATGCCAGTTTTGGTTGAAGGAGGTGGCCTTCCTGGGCCATATCATCAGTGGTGCTGGGTTGGCAGTGGACCCGGCCAAGATCCAAGCAGTCCGGGACTGGCCATAGTTGAAGACGGCCACAGATGTACGAAGTTTCCTAGGACTCGCCGATTACTACCGGAAGTTCGTAGAGGGATTCTCTCGTATCGCCCTTCCACTCACATCTCTGACAAGGAAGGAGGTGCCCTTTATCTGGACCCCACAGTGTGAAGCGGCTTTTCAAGAGCTAAATGGGCGACTCACTTCGGCTCCTATACTTGCTCTCCCTTCAGGAAAAGAAAGATTCCAGGTCTACACCGATGCATCCTACCAGGGCATGGGTGCAGTGCTTATGCAGAATGGCCATGTGATAGCTTACGCTTCTCGGCAGCTGAAGAAGCACGAGCAAAACTACCCAGTCCATGACTTAGAGATGGGAGCTGCCATCTATGCACTAAAAGTCTGGCGTCACTATCTGTACGGTGTCCACTGCGACATATACTCCGACCATAAAAATTTGAGGTATATGGACACGTAAAAAGAGCTGAACATCAGACAGAGACGATGGGTGGAATTTTTGACAGACTACCAGTATGAGATGCACTACCACCCGGGAAAGGCGAATGTGGTAACAGATGCACTGAGCCGAAAGACCGCAAACGCCAGAGTAGGAACACAGTTGATGGCTTTGGAGTTAGTTCAGATGTTAGATAAGATGCAAATATCCCTGGTGTCCGAGGATCACCCTGAGTTATACCAAGAGTATCTTTCGTCATTAATCGCCACTGGTGACATTCGATAAAGGGTCAAGGATGGACAGAGGCAGGATACCCAGCTAGAGGCGATATTCCGGGCCTTAGAAGCAGGCACTGCGGGAGATTACACACTGAGAGATGACTTAGTATGATTTAGAGGATGGGTCTACATACCAGAGGGAGGCCAGGTCCGGGAGGACATCATGATGGAGGCTCATTGCAGTCGATATTCGGTACACCCGGGGATTATAAAGATGACTGCAGATCTGAAGAAGACTATGTTCTGGCCCGGCATGAAGAAGGATATCACCTACTTCGTGACCCATTGCGAGGCATGCCAGTTGGTGAAAGCGGAGTGCAGAAACCCCGCAGGATTATTGCAGCCACTCCCAGTACCAGAGTGGAAGTTCGATGATATCGCCATGGACTTTATACACGGACTCCCTCGATCGAGGACAGGGAATGATTCGATCTGGGTGATCATCGACCGGCTGACAAAGGTAGCCAGGTTTATTCCAGTCAGGAAGGATGACTCGGTAAGTGTGCTAGTCTGAAAGTTTGTAGAGCAGTTCGTTCGCTATCATGGCATCCCCAAGTCGATTGTGTCAGACCGGGATGGACGATTTACATCCAGGGAGTGGAGGTCAGTGCAGACTTACTTGGGCACTCGACTAACATTCAGTACGGCTTTCCACCCCCAGACGGATGGACAGACGGAACGAACCAACCGGACTCTGGAGGATTTACTACGACTCTGCAAATTAGATCGCGGTGAACCTTGGGAGAAGTTGTTACCGCTGATCGAGTTCTCGTATAATAACAGCTACCAGTCTAGTATAAAGATGGCTCCTTATGAGGCATTGTACGGACGGAAATGCAGGACTCCGCTGTCATGGATACAAGACGAGGACCCTAAGGCATTGGATTCGGAGTTTGTCAAGGACACCGAGGCTCAGGTGAGATTGATACGGGATAGGATGCTGGAAGCACAGAGCCGGCAGGCTAAGTATTACGACGCTCGGCACCGTCAGGTGGAATTTCAGGTGGGAGATCAGGTGTTCTTGAAGATCCGACCAATGCATGGAGTTACTCGGGTACGCGGAAAGAGGAAGAAGCTCAGTCCAAGATACATGGGGCCTTATAGGATCCAGGAGTGGATCGGTCCTTTGGCATACAGGCACGACGTATTCCATATATCCTCACTTAGGAGAGCTCTACTACTCCCAGAGCAGCAAGTTACAATCACAGATGGGCCGATAGCATCTGATCAGTCAGTTCACCTAGAACCGGTCCGGATTGACAACAAGGAGTACGAGTCTTACGCCACAAAAGGTTCCATTAGTCAAGGTCCTGTGGAGAAATCACGGAAGAGAGGACCACACATGGGAGCCCCAGGACTTGATGCGACAAAGATACCCGGAACTCTTCAGTCAGGTATACCTCACAACCTCTCAGAATGTTCAATTTACCTTCTATTTTAAACTAGTAGGACTGAAATTTCAAGAATATGGGCTAAACCTTTGTTTATTCGGGTCTGGACTTTGCCAATTGAGCGAATTGGTCTTAGATTTGACTATCACCTTTAAACCTCACATAGCGAACATGGTCGTAATCTAAATTTTTCGATTCTCATGGGATGTTACAAGTTTCCTTCTCCCCGATAGGAGTCCGCGTAGGCTTAACCTTGATTTCGGGGACGAAATCTTTGTTTTGTTTATTGGGATTTGTAACATCCCATTTCCAACTAGACCCCTAAGAGTGGTTTTGTCATGACAAAACCCTAGGAAGCCCAAGAAAGAGTCAAGTGGACCTGGTGGTGTGGATAGAGGCACTATGGTCTACAAATAGTAAACTCCAAAACCTTGGTTTAAGGTGATCATGAAGCTTCACCAAGACTCCAAGACCCCACCCATACCTTTATAACCCTAGTAAGGGGTCAATGGGTCACTAAGGACCCATGGAGGGCAGCCAAAGGACCTGAGTTGACCAAAGTCAACTCTAACCCTAATTGGGTCAAATTGACTTACACAAGGGTCAATTGCAGTCTCTTAGCCAAATGGACCACCCCTATACCTCCATAACCCTAGGTAGGGGTCAATGGGTCACTAAGGATCCATGGAGGGTAGTCAAGGGAGCTAAGTTGACCAAAGTCAACTCTAACCCTAATGGGTCAAATTGACCTACACAAGGGTCAATTGCAGTCCCTTAGCCAAGTGGACCCCACCCATACCCTCATAGCCCTAGTGAGAGGCCAATAGGTTACCAAGGACCCATTGGTACCAATCATAAAGGCTAGGTTGACCAAAGTCAGCCCTGGACCTAAAATGGTCAAAGTGCCTAGTTAAGGGTCAAGTGACCTCCAAGGGCCAATCCAACCCCACCTTGACCCTAGGGGAGGCCAATGGGTCACCAAGGACCCATTGAAGAAACCTCAAGGACCAATTTGACCTAGGTGGGCCCTAGTCCAACTTTGGGTCAAGTTAGCCCAAATGGGCTAACTCAAGTTCAAGCCCATTGCAATTGGGCTAACCTTGACTTATGTGACCAAATGGACTTGTGGGCTGCCATAGGATAGGGAGGAGCCAAATTCCAGGCTTGGTGACTAGGAGAGAGAAAGCCACCCATGGAGGAGAGAGAAAGAGAAGGAACAAGAAGGAAGGAGGACTTTGTGCTCCTCCTCACCCCTCCCCAACCTCCCCATTCAATTCAGAAGAACAAGGGGGAGTGCAACAGCCATTTTGGACTGGTTAGAGCAAGCTCCACCCCCTACCAACCAAGCCGCCATTGTTGACTTAGGCCAAAAATGGCATAGGGCAATTCAACTACCTAACACCTCCCCTCTCCCTAATAAAAGCTCCATTGGACTCCAAGGACTAATTCCCACCATTTTCCTGAAGGAGTCAGCAAGTTTCCTACATTTTTGAAGAAACCCGACCACCACCACCACCACCAAGGCATTCCGGCGATCCTCCCGACTTCAGGCCGCCAAAAAGGTCCTCCTCGACTCCTTATTCCATGGGTAAATCATAGCAGTCCTTAGGTCCAAGGTTCAGGCTCAATTGAGCCCGATCTAATTCAAAAAAAATCATGGTTTTTCCATGAAATTGATCTTGTCGGGTTCGCCGGAACAGTGCACCCCGGCGGCCAAGCCGCCGCCTGGAGATAGCCCCGACCACCACGAAGGTGTTGGCGGCGGTGGGCGGCCGGGGAGGTGGCCGGATCGCCGGCGGCAGTGGCTGGAAGTCAGCCCAGGCAGGATAGATCCTAGCCGTCTGCTGGAGGAAGAAGACCACGGGATGCCGTCGGGCTTGCGTCAAGATTCGTGCGGGATGATATTTAAACTATGGAATATATGTTGATTCATTTCATTTTTGTCACATATTGGGTATTTAATGTAATTAATTATTAAAAATACTTAGAAGCAATTTCAGAAAAAATGGTCAACACATAAAATGTAGCCCTTTGAGTCTACTTTCATAAAATATTGGTTTGAACCAATTTGGGTGCCTGGTTTGACCAGGGAACTCATTTTGGTATGGTCTATACATATGTCTAGGCAGACATTAAACAGAGTGCCCACACATAATCCTTAGCCCAAATGAGTTGAAATTTTGGCAGGGAGTCACACTAACTAATATCTAGACCCTGCCCAAAAATGGGAATTTTTGGAGATAATATTTCTATAGTTTTGTAAATAATTTAATTTATTTAGGGTAAATTAATTTATGGGTCAAATGAAGTCCAAATTCATCCAAATTTTGGTGGGAGGTATAAGAGGTCAATATAGAACTTTGGTTAAAATTTCATTAAGTTTGGAGGTGATTTGAATGGAAATCATGCAAACTCTAGCCTTGCCCTAAGAAGGGCATTTTGGTCCAAAATGTAATTTTTGCTTAGAGTGTCCAATTAACCTCAACAGAGGTTCAAATTTGGGCCACTGTCTTGGCATGAACTTGTGCACCTTACAATGAAATATGGGGAGGTTTGGAATTGATTTTCCCAAGATCCTAGGTCAAACCCTAAGGAAGCGCTTTTATACCTTGTGAAAGGCATATGGCCAAAACACCTTGTATGACTATGAAATTTTGTAGGGATGGTATTATTGTAATTATAACCCTCTGTTTAAAATCTTAGGGTGTTTTGGAAAGTTTGGGACCCACAAAACCCTAACCCTAGTTTAGGGCACAAACATTGTAGGGTTGGAATGGGCTAGCTAAAACTCCTCCAACTAAGATGAAATTTTGGTAGATTGGTCATAAGGATATTATAAGCCTCTGGTAATTTAATTGGAAATTTTTGGACAATAGTTATAGTACTTCATTTGTAACACAAGGGATGCCTCAATTTAATAAATTAGTCATTATGGTCCCTATGACCATTGGGAGGTCATGAAAGTTTGGCAGAGTAAGTTTTGAATCATTATATGTATATATAAATTTTATAAAAAATTTTGGATACATATTTGAGGTACTTATTTCATAAGCTTGTTAAATGAGGAAATTATTCAATAATTTAATTAAGACTATTTACTAATAAATAAATTATAAAATTTGGCCCAAATCATTTAAATGCCATTAGAATCATACTGGAATTTTCTCTGAATTTTTGGAAGCAATATAGTCTTTTATATTTCTTTAAATGAATTTTCAAGGTTTAAAATGAAATAGGAATTTTGGGATAAAACCTTACTGAAAAATTTAGATATTTTGGAAGATGAGTTAAATCCTTATTTTAAATATCATATAAAATTAGTGGAATGATATCTTGCCTAAAAATGGTACTTCATGTTTATTATTAGAAATTTTAGTCACTAGAATAATTAAATAAATTATTAAATAAATAAGGAAAATTTTGGGTCTCTGGATTTAGGGCTTAAAGGTCATAATGGACCACCATAAATTATTATAAGAGTATTGAATGATCATTCGAGGTACTTTCCATTTTACATGAGGTTTAACCATGGTGGTCTGCATTTAGTAATTTGGGAAATTGTTCATGATTTTTGTTTGAGGCTTATCACTCCTTAATCACTTATGATATTTGACCCAGAGTATTTATATGCCCTTGCAATCAGGTTAGAGTTTTCCTTGAATTTTTAGAAATAATATTGCCCTATTTATCTATTTTAATAAATTATTGCAAGTTACCTTTAAAATAAAATCAGTAGCCTAAACCTTGTTGAAAAATTTAGGAGACCTTGGATCTTAGGTTAAATGTTTATAATGAGTATAACATAAATCTGGGGGAATTGTATCTTGTCTAAATTTGGTACCTCCTGTTCAATCTCGGAGACCTTGGCCACTAGGAATATTTTATAAATTACTAAATAAATAGAAAAATTGTGAAATTTTCGATTTGGGCAATAAAGGTCATAATGAACCACCATTAATTATTATAAGGGTATTGGATGATTACTTGATGTACTCCTCATTATACATGACATTTAACCGTGTGGTCTGCATTTAGTAAATTGTTGAAAGGAAATAATTTGGCATAGTTAGGAGTTAGCCATCTTGCTGGATTTTGTAGATGTGATGAGTCATCCAATGAGTTGTAAATATACCCATTTTATAGTGTATTTATTTTGTTGTTTTACCCTATTTTCTGCGTTTTTTAGTTTGTTTTGTTCAATAAAATTGCTTCTTTTTGTAAAAATATATTCTAACTTAGCATTTTTGTTTTTTTGAAATTTTCCAGAAAAATATTTTTTTCGGCCCTGTCACGCCCGTGACCATGCCCGATACGGGCGTGTCAGGCTCTCAACGCCATCATCGAGTCGACACTCAACGATTCCACTGTTCAAGACTCAACGCCTTCATGTCACGCCCGTGTCAAAGCTCGTCACGCCCGTGTCGATGTCGGCACTCAATGCTTCGTCAACTGTCAACATTGCCGACATCGAGCTGCCAGCTGTCCGGGTCACGCCCCCCTTACACGCCCGTGACAATTGTGTCACGCCCGTGTCCGCCACGTGGCCCGCCCCGAAGTCAAATCTCCCGTCAAAACCCCAGATCAACCTCCCCGATACGCCCAACGTCACGCTCGTGACCTGGGGCGTGACCGCCACGTTTTCTGCTGAAGTCAACTTTCCAGTCAAATCACCCGATCAGCTCATGTACAGTAGTGACACGCCCCCCTGTCACGCCCGTGACCTCGGGCGTGACCAACCCGAAAAAATGTCTATAAATAAGGGCTTCCAGGAAGCTTTTCTTGTCTTTTATTTTGACCACTTTGCTAAGGTGTTGTGCTGCCCATTTGGATCCAAATGTTATGTAAGAGAATTTCTCCCCCTCCCTTAGTTTGTAATAGCTTTTTATTTAATAAAACTAGTTTATTTTCTCTCTTGCTTAGCATGAATCTCATTTGGAAGCGCCCTAACTTTGCAATTTTTCGTTCCCTTTTTTGTTCTTTTTATGTTTTGTCTTTTAAAGCTTTTATAATCTCATTTAGTTAGGAATTTTACGGCATTTCTAGCCGTTGTAATGTCCGTTTTATTTTCATTTTTCGCATTTCTTTTGCTTTAGCTTTTCTTTTTTATCCTATTTTCATTCTTAAAGACTTTATAAAAATGCCTAAAAATGTGTTGTTGTTTTTTTTTTACTTAGAACTGTTTAGGATCGTACAAACTTTTCGTTCCCTTTTTAGTTTTATTTCACTTTTTATCCATTTTTATAAAAAGTTAAGAATGAAAATATCATCGTTATAATTTTTCGCTCACTTCCATTTTTCGTTTATTTGCAAAACTTTTCGCTCCGTTTAATTTTTATTTTCACTTTTTATACATTTCTACCGCATTCAAGCGGTAGAAATGTAGTTATTTTAATTTTTCAGTCACTTTGTTTTTCTTAATTTTTTGCATGTGTGTGTGCGTGTATGAGTTATATTTTATTGCTTTATTTCAATTTCTGTAGAGTGTGTGCGTATGCATTTATTTCCGCCTACTCGTTAAGAGTTAAATGGCTCTCTGCTTTCATTTTCCGCCCACTCGTTTGAGTGAGACTTGTCTTTTTACTGCTTTCATTTTCTTCCTACTCACTTGAGTAGGAAAACTTTGTTTGTGTGTGTTTACTTTTCTGTAGAGTGCGTGTGTGTGTTTTACTTTCAAGTAGAGTGCGTGCGTGTATGAGATTAATTTACCCCCGCCCACTCATTTGAGCCGGGATTCACATTTACTGCTTTCTTCAGTCCTACTCGTTTGAGTAGGACTTGCAATTTTCAGCTTTCTTTACTGCTTTCTTACTGCTTTCTTTACAGCTTTCTTTATTGCTTTCTAGTGTAAGTGTCCCCATTCTGATGAGTGGCTAACCGCCCTTAGCCCTCAATATCGAAGAGCATTGGGACAGATAAAGTAGCTTCAAATAATTGAAGGTCCTGTTTTTCTATTTAATTAAATTTCTTAAGGTTTGCCCCGGGTTAACGATGCGTAGGACCGCATATCGATGTGTGGGTCCTATTTCCGTTATCCATACGCAACGCTGAGAGGCCGCACATATGGATCGATCACCCTTGGGTAAAGAGAGCTTCGCGCTAACCCTCGAGAGAGGAGGCGCGTGACTCTACCGGATTGGGTTCCCCACCCAATAGCGGGGTTCTCAGCGTAATGCGGGCGTTAAGAGGAATCCTTCATCGGTCTAGCGATCGGTCGAATAGTCTTAGCGTTCAGGTGTGCGATAGTCCTAGAGATAAGTAAGCTCATTCCTTTGGAACCTCCACGGTCAAGTCTCCGCCTTAATTAATTTGAAATTTAGGATCTCTTTTTATTAAAAGTTATTTTAGTTCAGTTCTCTTCTTTTATAGTCGCGCTAAGTTGGTCATCGGCTTTCCGCACATTATTTTCTGCTTTCATTTATTATTATGTATTATATTTATTTTTATGCCATTTCTTTTTATAAAACTAAACTAAAAATTATCGGTAGAATAATAGGTATTTCAGGGAAAGAGTAGAAATAGCTAAGCCGGCCCCGAGAACAATACGACCCTGATATTCTGCACCGGAATATCCTGTACTACACGCGATAGGTGCACTTGCCTCCCTCTCGTTAAAACTCGGTTTCTAACAAAATAAAAACGCTCTTCTTTTTTTTATAAAATAAAATCCCACTCATCTTAAAATAAAATAGAAAAGAAACCTACGTGTTTTAACCATCAAGTTTTTGGTGCCGTTGCCGGGGAAAATTATCGTTTTACTATTTTGAATTCCTGAAACCTATTAATTTTACCTTTTATTTCTATATATATATAAAATAACAAAATGACCACCACAAAATTATATTTATTATAATAATAATAATATCAATAATAATAATAATAAATACTATAAAAAAAAATCTAAAAAACAAAAATTTAAAAACTTTAAAACTAAAAAAAATCAGAAAAACTAAAAAAAAACTAAAAAACTAAAACTTAAAAACATATAAAACTTATAAAATTAAAAAAATGAATAAATAAGAAAAGAAAAAAAAACCCTAAAAATCAAAAAAGTGATGAAATTTTTTTTATTTTTTCATCAAAAATTTAAAAATTAAAAAAAAAACATATCTTTCATTTTTAACTTATTTTCATTTTTATTTTCAAAAATTAAAACACAAAAAAAAGGACATAAACTTAAAATTCTAAAAATAAAAAATAAAACAAAGAAAAAAATATATTAAACACAAAAAAAAAAAAAAAAAATTTGTCGTTTCGGCGTGCTTCACAATTGTGCGCGCTAGGGGATCGCGTATCCGTCGCACATTTATCACACTCACTTACCCCTCGCGCCCCCTATCACCCGCACACTTTTCGCCGAACTTATATTTTTCTTTTTTCTGTTTTATTTTTTCTGCTTTTACTTTAACTTCTGCAGGTCTTAATTTAACGGGCTTCCCCGAACGCGGTTTAGGGAAGATTTCTAAACCTCTGTTTTTACTTTTTTATACATATTTATTTATATATATATCATGTTCCTCATACTTAGTGCAACATTGGGGACAATGTTGGACTTAAGTATGGGGGTGTTTCCTATTTTCTGTCTTTTTTATTTCCTGCACTTAACAAAAAAGAAAGAAAGAAAAAAAAACATCAAAAAAAAAATTGCAAAAATTTAAAATTCAAAAAAAATTTTGTTTTTATTTATAAAAATTTAAAACCCCCAAAAAAATGAAACATCGCTCCGCGACGTTCGACTCATCGAACCAACCATAAATAAGAGTCTGTTCGCGGGCGATTCTTTTTCTACTTTGTAAATATTTTGTAAATATTCTCGTCTCTTTTCACTTCTATTTCCTATCTTGTAACAATTCTCTCTTTTCTTGTAAATATTTCTGTAAATCCAAAAATTCAAAAAAAATTTGTATAACTCAAAAAAAAAACTCAAAAAAATTTGCATAACCTTTAAAAAATTCCAAAAAATGAAAATAACCCCAAAATATCAAAAAAATTAGAAAAACTCCAAAAATCAATAAAAAAATTTCTTGAATTAAATAATTCGAATCCCTTATTTCTTAACCTCTTTGCTCTCCAAAATAATCGTTTCGAGTTTATTTATAAGCGAATTTTAATTAATTCTTTATTTACTTTTCGTTTATTAATTGTAGCTCGATAACTTATATTTCTGGGGTTAAAATTTTAAAGATTTTTTTTTTATGTCTTTTTCTTATTATAGGGAACATGTTTTTCTCATTTTCCCTTCTAATTTTTTGAATAAAAGCATGTTTTTATGTTAGAAAATAACATTTATGGATTTTATATTATTTCTACTTATGCTTTTAGAAACGTAGGAACGTTCAAATTAAAAAGGTTGCTCTCGAAATTTTTTATTAAACTCTAGTTTTCTTTTAGAAATTCATCCCTTCCACTTTTTTTCATACCTTAATTGGCATGATTCCCCACTCACCCTTAAAAGATCTTATGTCAATGGGGATAAGATTTCGTCCCGCAAACATAGGCACCCAATAATTAAAAAGATTATATGCTACGGAGTAAGAGGATAAAATTCATTACTCCTATACATATGCATTGGGTTTATTTATATTTATGAAGAAAGAAAAAAAAAAGTTAGGAAAATAAGATTTCATTTTCCTAATAATCCAAAAAGAAAAAATGTAGAGGTTCGAGAAAAAAATTACCTCGCCTCAAAAATCAAAGCCCTCTTCATAACCGTCAATCCACTTAGCCAATTTTCATGATTCTAGAATTAATTTAAATCTTTTTGAGAGCATAATTTTTCAATTGAATTATTTCCTATTAATTTCTTTTCAGCGAAAGTTTTTTCGATAATTCCAATCCATTTTTGTTATACTAACAAAAATAATTTTCGCTTTCTTTTTTCCATTTAGAAGTATTTTTTGAAACAGTTCCTCTATTTATAATACTTTCATAATTTAGGATTTAATTCCGAAACCCCGAAAATTCATTTCGATCTTTCTTACAATTAACTTAAGCGTTAGTTGAATTTAAGATTCTTTTTTATTCCTTATAGGTTCATCTCCAACTTTTGGTCTGGAATAGCAAAAGCTTAAGTATGGGGGTATTTGATTAATTGTAAATATACCCACTTTATAGTGTATTTATTTTATTGTTTTACTTTATTTTCTACTTTTTTAGTTTGTTTTGTTCAATAAAATTGCTTCTTTTTGTAAAAATATATTCTAACTTAGCATTTTTATTTTTCCAGAAAAATATTTTTTTCGACCCTGTCACGCCGGTGACCATGCCCGACACGGGCGTGTCAGGCTCTCAACGCCATCATCGAGTCGACACTCAACGATTCCACTATTCAAGACTCAACGCCTTCATGTCACGCCCGTGTGAAAGCTCGTCACGCCCGTGTCGATGTCGGCACTCAACGCTTCGTCAACTGTCAATGTTGCCGACATCGAGCTGCCAGCTGTCCGGGTCACGCCTCCCTTACATGCCCGTGACAATTGTGTCACGCCCGTGTCTGCTACGTGGCCCGCCCCGAAGTCAAATCTCCCGTCAAAACCCTAGATCAACCTCCCCGACACGCCCAATGTCACGCCCGTGACCTGGGGCGTGACCGCCACGTTTTCTGCCGAAGTCAACTTTCCAGTCAAATCACCCGATCAGCTCATGTATAGTAGTGACACGCCCCCCTGTCACGCCCGTGACCTCAGGCGTGACCAACCCAAAAAATTGTCTATAAACAAGGGCTTCCAGGAAGCTTTTCTTGTCTTTTATTTTGACCACTTTGCTAAGGTGTTGTGCTGCCCATTTGGATCCAAATGTTATGTAAGAGAATTTCTCCCCCCTCCCTTAGTTTGTAATAGCTTTTTATTTAATAAAAATAGTTTTTTTTCTCACTTGCTTAGCATGAATCTCATTTGGAAGCGCCCTATCTTTGCAATTTATCGTTCTCTTTTTTGTTCTTTTTTATGTTTTGTCTTTTAAAGCTTTTATAATCTCGTTTAGTTAGGAATTTTACGGCATTTCTAGCCGTTGTAATGTCCGTTTTATTTTCATTTTTCGCATTTCTTTTGCTTTAGCTTTTCTTTTTTATCCTATTTTCATTCTTAAAGACTTTATAAAAATGCCTAAAAATGTGTTGTTTTTATTTTATTTAACTTAGAACTGTTTAGGATCGTACAAACTTTTCGTTCCCTTTTTAGTTTTATTCCACTTTTTATCCATTTTTATAAAAAGTTAAGAATGAAAATATCATCGTTATAATTTTTCGCTCACTTCCATTTTTCGTTTATTTGCAAAACTTTTCGCTCCGTTTAATTTTTATTTTCACTTTTTATGCATTTCTACGGCATTCTAGCCGTAGAAATGCAGTTGTTTTAATTTTTCAGTCACTTTGTTTTTCTTAATTTTTTGCATGTGTGTGTGCATGTATGAGTTATATTTTATTACTTTATTTCAATTTCTGTAGAGTGTGTGCGTATGCATTTATTTCCGCCTATTTTTTAAGAGTTAAATGGCACTCTGCTTTCATTTTCCGCCCACTCGTTTGAGTGGGACTTGTCTTTTTACTGCTTTCATTTTCTTCCTACTCACTTGAGTAGGAAAACTTTGTGTGTGTGTGTGTGTTTACTTTTCTGTAGAGTGCGTGTGTGTGTTTTACTTTCAGGTAGAGTGCGTGTGTGTATGAGATTAATTTACCCCCGCCAACTCATTTGAGCCGGGATTCGCATTTACTGCTTTCTTCAGTCCTACTCGTTTGAGTAGGACTTGCAATTTTCAGCTTTCTTTACTGCTTTCTTACTGCTTTCTTTACAGCTTTCTTTATTGCTTTCTAGTGTAAGTGTCCCCATTCCGATGAGTGGCTAACTGCCCTTAGCCCTCAATATCGAAGAGCATTGGGACAGATAAAGTAGCTTCAAATATTTGAAGGTCCTGTTTTTTATTTAATTAAATTTCTTATGGTTTGCCCCGGGTTAACAACGCGTAGGACCGCATATCGATGTGCGGGCCCTATTTCCGTTATCCATACGCAACGCCGAGAGGACGCACGTAAGGATCGATCACCCTTGGGTAAAGAGAGCTTCGCGCTAACCCTCGAGAGAGGAGGCGCGTGACTCTACCGGAATTGGGTTCCCCACCTAATAGCGGGGTTCTCAGCGTAATGCGGGCGTTAAGAGGAATCCTTCGTCGGTCTAGCGATCGGTCGAATAGTCTTAGCGTTCAGGTGAGCGATAGTCCTAGAGATATGTACGCTCATTCCTTTGGAACCTCCACGGTCAAGTCTCCGCCTTAATTAATTTGAAATTTAGGATCTCTTTTTATTAAAAGTTATTTTAGTTCAGTTCTCTTCTTTTATAGTCGCGCTAAGTTGGTCATCGGCTTTCCGCACTTTATTTTCTGCTTTCATTTATTATTATGTATTATATTTATTTTTATGCCATTTCTTTTTATAAAACCAAACTAAAAATTATCGGTAGAATAATAGGTATTTCAGGGAAAGAGTAGAAATAGCTAAGCCGGCCCCGAGAATAATACAACCCCGATATTCTGCACCGAAATATCCTGTACTACACGCGATAGGTGCACTTGCCTCCCTCTCGTTAAAACTCGGTTTCTAACAAAATAAAAAACGCTCTTCTTTTTCTTTATAAAATAAAATCCGATTCATCTTAAAATAAAATAGAAAAGAAACCTACGCGTTTTAACCATCATCATCCTAGAAATTTAGGTTAAGTAATGAGATATGAGTCGGTAGTGTTGAGTACTGCTTGGAGGTCGACGAAAGATCGTCTTCCCCCGCAGAGTGAAAGGTCAAAATCACCTTAGGTTTAGTCTACCGTAATATGAAAAAGATATGTGTAATGAATATGGGATTAGTTACCAACCAACAAGAATAAGTGCCTTGCGAAAGGGTGCTTTGGGATTCACCCCATCATAGCTCCTAGTGCCCTCGAGAGCCCTTCACAGGGAATACCTTGGGCAGTCCTAGGTAAAACCTAAGTCGTAAGTTTAAAATCGCCACAAGAGTAAATAGTAAGCTTAGGATTTCACACTCTCACACCCCAATGTTCCGGGAGATAGTCTGGGTTACTCGGGCAATAAGTCCAGTGGTTATGGTGATAAGCATGGGGGCCCGGGGAGCTTTGGCTCGGTTGTTGACGGACGGGATAGTCCGGGGAGCTTTGGCTCGGTGTTGGATGTGCATGTGCATCAAAGGTATAAGGTGGTGGGTCTTCGGTTTTGGAGGATCGATGCACCGACGCCAATACGCTGACTCGGCAAGTGTGGTTAGCACTTCTCCAACAGAAGTCCGGTGCGCCAGCCGGCAAGAGTACGCAGGAGTCCGCTTTATGCACCAAGCATTGAGGCGTACGATAGGTCTGACCGGTAGTGCTTTACTGGTTTAGAGGTGGGTGAGGCCCAACCCACCGCTTCCGTCTGCCACTACGGAGGTATCCTGGGAGGTAACGGCTCCGAAAGGGGGAACTAAAGGTCTGTGTACACAGAGTCGAGTGGGTGAGTTGCACTTGCATGTTCACATCATAGCATAATTATATTTCATAGCATAACCATTGCATATAACCTGACACCTAATGTATAAGCGGTATGGGATGCTCTATACATTAGGCCTTGCAAAACGACCCCTTGGCCTATAAGTTCATGCGATCGTGCTTATAAGTCAAGGTTCTCTTTCATTATTAAATATTTAAGCCTGCTAGAAAAACTGACACCCTATCGTATAAATCGGTAAGGGACTTTTTATACGATAAGAGCCCTGCAAGAGATTCCTTAGCTTATGTGTATTCACATAAGTTAAGGTTACTTATTCTAATTTTGTATCCTTATTACCATACTTAGAACTGCTAGTCTAGTTCTGCCGCCATCCGCTATTTGACATTCTCCACCTTCATTTCCTTTCCTTTCCTTCTCCCCGCTCGGTGCTTAGGAGCCATGGGGGAAGGGGCGGAGGACGATAGGGCTTAGTCTTTTAGACTAACGGTTTTCAAACCACATCATTTAGGGGACCACGGAGCCAAGCATGGAGGAGCAGCCCCAGAGGTCGGCACGCTTGGAGATCGGACAGTCTAGTACTGGAGTCCAGACAGTAAGGACTGTGAGTCCCGAACACTAGTAGTTGTATTAGTTTGCTTTCGCGATGAGTGATTTTTAGTGAGGACTTGATGTACCGGGCATAAGCCCGAGATTTTCATTATATGTACTATTTGTGGACACTCCCTTCGTGGAGCTTATTTTCTATACATGTGATTTTCTATGGACTTGCTTTTATTCTATTGCTACAGTTGTGATCGATTTTGGACGGTAGAATCGGCATCTTGTAGTGACGACCTTCCCGGATGCGGAGGTATCACCGCAAGGTGGCGGTTCTGGGCCTAAGACCCCGGTGTCGAAAAAGAAAAAAAAATGGGGGTCTTACAGAGACCTCCTTGGCTCCACTCCTAAACTCTATCCAGGAGCTATCTAACAGACTATCAGCTCTCTCCTCTCCTCAGGCAATTCCTTCATTTGGGTGCCTTGATCCAGCCCTGCCCGCATCAAGGCAGGGGGAGATGCCGTCATGAAGCTCATGAAGCTGAAGAAGTGCCTGCTGCTGCTGCTCCAGTTCCAATGTTTATAGTGGACCTCAGGTCACTGTTGAGTGATTTTGATTCTCTTCACAAAAGATTTTCACCAGTTCAGCAAGCTGAAGACCTTACTAAGGCCATTATGCCTATTTTAGAATGTGATCCCAGTCTGATTGCATCTTATGTCAACTCTTTTAAGGCTGTGGATGTTGTTTCTGTTTGTACTAATGCTGCTACTGATGTTATATCTGGTGGTTCTATAGACATTGAAATGCTGTATGTTGATATGCCTGCTGTTATTGATAATTCTGCTGATGAAGAATTGGCCAAATTTTTGGAAGTGCAAGTATCTGAGACTCCTGCTATCTCACTTGCTCCTATTGAGAGTACTGCTGAGATTTCTGCTGTTGTATCAACACCTCCTGCCCCTGTTGTTTCCGAGAAATCCAAAGTTCAAGAGGAATATATCAAAAGTATTGATGATTTGTATGACAGACCTCAAAGTTCAGAAAGTGATCAATTCAATACATAATCTGATGATTCTTCTGGTACTATTGCAAAGAAAAGGAAAGCAAGAAGCAAGGACATGATGAAGGTCCCTCCTGATAAGGCTAAGGATACTAATGATATACCCTACTATATTCTACATGATTGCCAGATAACTAAACCATGGATGCAATATTCTAAAAATCAACTAAAGGCCATGAAGAATAAAAGAAAGTTTGATAAGTATGAGAATGGTTCATCCCAATTTCAGCCTCCTCCTCCTCCTCCTCCAGATTCAGGATCAGGTGGAGGCTCAGCTTCTCTAACCTCTGCTCCAAAGCAAAGCCCCTCCCAATCTTCACAAAGATATCATCCCAGAGGGCAATATCAAAGAGGTTATCAGTTCAGAAGGGGACAATATAGAGGTAATCAAAGAGATCACAGGATTCAATCAAGACATCAAAGGGAAGGATAAAGGCATTTGGACTCATCTCAGGTCCTTTCCCTTATAAGCTCAGAGAAACTGTTGATGCAAGGATTGTTGTTGCTTTAGAAACTTTTAATAGATATGAACCTGCAATCCCTTTTGAAGATCCAGAGAACAATCCTTTATCTTGGACTGCTAGGATGAAAGAACTCTCTACCTTAGATCAGTTGAAGAAGGCTAGAGAGCAAGGAAAAGGCACCTCCAACATCACTACCTTGTCAGAGCAAAGAAAAGAAGAATTGGAAAGATATGCCTCAAGGAAGTTCTTTGACCCAGTGGATTACATGAAACTGCATCCTGAGGCTGTGGTTCCCAGGGCAAGATCTCAAACCTCCTAAGGTGCAGAGGATGATAGAAGGTCAAAGAAAGAAGCTCTCAATCCCAACAGGGAAATCTTGTTTAAGAAAGGAAGTGAAAAGAAGTGATCTCTGTAAGCAGACAGTTCATTCTTTTTAAAACTCTTGCTGATGTTCTATCTGAATGCTGCTATGCTGCTTGTTCTGCTCTGTTGCTTTAGTTCTTTTTGCTTGTCTGTATTTGCTTTTGTATTTATTTCTGAGCTATGTAAATAGTAATCCTAACCCAAATAGGGGGAGATTGTTGGAACACCCTATTACTAATTTGGGAAAGGATCACTATGTTTTTAGGTAATCAGTTTGACCTAGATGCATAGTTGAAAAGGTTAAGTTAGAATGAGTCTAGAGCTTAGAACTTAGGTTTGAAGCTGCCCCAGGACCATTCATTGTTCAAGACTTAGAGCTGAGGCAAAGACAAATTTCGTCGAGCTCAGGTCGACGAAACATCGAACTCCGTTCGACGCTCTCTGAGCTCAACTCTGCTAAGTTGTCGAACTCTGGTCGACGATCTTCTAGCTCAGATCGACGATCTGCCTTCAGCTTGTTTCCAGGTCGTTGAGCTCAGTTCGACGATCGTAGAGCTCAAGTTGACGTTTTCTGTCTAATGTTCAATCCAATCTATGAGCTCAGGTCGACGATCGTAGAGCTCAGATCGATGTTTTTCTGAGAGATCGACGACATTGAGGATTCAAATTCAGTCAGCTTTTGGAATGTTTTTCAAATTCTCTCAGCATTTATTTCAAGATGTTTGCCAGCCGTTTTCATTTATTCTGGAGCAAGTTTCAAGGGATTTCTCAGAGAATGTCTATTGGACTTTCCTCCTGAAGACAAAATATTTATGGAAGACATTTATTGACTGCTAACGGCTATCTTGGACAAAGGATCATCAAAGAATAAAACATCCTACAGTAGATAAAGAAAAAGACAATCTATCTATCACTTAATACATACATACACAGATAGTCAGAAAAACTCAGAGGAAAATCAAGTGATCAATCCTGAAGAGTTTGATTGAAAATTAGCATACTGTAAAGTGTTCATAGCTTCAACATCAAAGACTCCAGACAACTCACATTTCATCCTCTGCTGAAATCATCTTCTGCTGGATATCTGAAGCTTCTGAAGGCCTATCACCCTAGCAAGGCTCTCATCTCTGAACCATCTATATCTCAGGGGGTGCTTTGACAATACAATCAATCCACTAAGTCTTCTCTCAGTGATTGAGACAGAGAAGACAACTCCACCTCTTCCTTTTTCTTTTCCTGCTGTAAAAGGGTTATCAAAACTCCCTTCAAAAGTCTTGAATCTGGTTTTGAGAGCCTTGTCAAAACTCAGTGGTGGCAAGACACCTGATCAAAAAATCCAGTTTGGTTTTTAAGCACCTTATCAAAAGCTCATTGGTGGCCAGGACACCTGATCAACTCATCCTGCAGTTGATTCCTACAAAGGGTGGTAGAAGAGTGGATGTACCCAGGTTTTTGGGGAACCACTATAGTTCCTTGTGTCTTCTGGTTTCTTGTGCATATTCTTTGTTGTGTGCTGTGGTTTTTATTTTACTGCTTTAGTTTTATTTTTACATCAAAGAACCTTACACCTATACATAAATTAAGCCTTTACTGCTGTGCAATTTTAAATTGTAAATTTACTTTAAAATACTCTATTCACCCCCCCCTCTAGAGTTAAGATAGATCTTACCCTCACTTTCAGATGAGTTAGCAGTTATTCGAGAAGTTGTTATTGGTGGGGATGTCGCTATTAATCCCACAGTCAACTGGAGTTCTTTGTTATAAGATTTTGTTAATCTACACAATAGTTATTTTCTAGTTTTTGAGAATTCTTCTAAAGCTATAATATGTTATACTGCCCCAATTTATTATTCAGTTCTAGAACAACTAAGAAACAAGTTTTCAGTTATTTCTCCAAGTAATAATCCAGTCCCTGAGACTATAGTAACTGATAGTATAATAGATCTTATAGAGCCTGTTTATTCCCCTCCTAATTATGCTTGGAATGAAACTCATACGCCAAGTTTTGATGACATCATTTTTGAAGATATGGAACAAGATGATAGTGTAAATATTCAAGCAGTAGATATATATATTACAAAAACATAACTAGTAGTTGAAGTTATTGATCAGTCTGAATTGCTTAAAATAATAGATGATCTATATGATCAACCTGCAGAAGATTCTGATGATGATAATTAATCAGATGAGTCAGATGACTCTAGTTTAAGAAAAGGAAGTTCAAGAAAAAGAAAGCTCCTGCAAAGGTTTCTCCTCAACCTTCTTCTATTGCTGACATTCCTTATTATATTTTGCATGGGATCACTCTCACTCCAGATCATCCACATTGGATGAGATATTCCAAAAAAGAGAAGAAAAGAAGGAAGAAAATGAAGAGATATAATTCACCTCCAAGGTTTAGGAGACGACCTCCTCCTCCAGTAGTAGGAGAAACATGTTCCTAATTCACAAAAGCCTTCTTATCATTATCAAAAAGCTTCTTTGGATAACAAAGACAGACCGTCATGTTAAGAATCTCAGAGCAGCAGCCAGCAACATCCAGGTCAAAGAAGACAACAGCAGCAACAACCAAGGATATAGAGGCCTTCTTCCCTAGCTTATGATCCAGAGTTGGATCCAAACTTCAGAATGGCAAGATTCAATGAGCTTATTGCTCTATCTCAAATTAATAAATCTAAAACAGAAGTATCACAACCCGCATTTTTTCCGCATTAAAGGGGGGTATATCAGAGAAGCAGGAAACACAAGTCATGATGCCACTTCAGCAGGGGATAACTGTAAATGCTCCGGCGAGACCTCTCTAGACACTTCTTTTGAAAATTTATACGTTAGTTTAGGAAATTCAATTTTTAGTTTAATTGATAGTCGTATCACTCAGCCTAGTGCATCAACTAGTCCACGAATAAAAATATAGTTATATGCTGCGGAAGATACTTGTTTAGGTTGATTTCAACATCCTACATGAGTATAAACGTCCCCGATGGACAACTCATGCTATGCAAGAACCTAGATTTATAATAAGTATAGCTAAAAGTCTTTACGCTAACCAAAAAGTAGTGACTTAATTTTGAAAGAGATGACATCTATGATATACTAATAATAGGGTTTTTTAAGTTAAAATTATCTAACATGCAGTCCTAGCAAAAACATCCCAGATAGCAAGTAATCCAAAATAATCAGGAAGAAAGCAAAGTAGCAGCTAGCAAAGTGTCCAAAATCAACTATCATATGCCGTCAACAATTAAACATTAACCCATATAAAACAAAAGTATATCTTGACTAGGTAAAGAAACAAAAATTACAAACTACCTCGCACTGGCGAGGTGGAAATCACTGCCAACACTACTGCCCAGGAACTCAAAAACCAGCCCCACTACCTGATAAAGCTCCAGACCTGAGGAATTCCAAGATAGAGCACCTCAGCAAGAGGTTACAAGCGGTGGCAGAAAAGTAAGCCAAAAGTAAACAAAGGTCAGAAGGGGTACCAACCCAAGACCAAAAGTACAGAAGTAAAGTACATAAGTAAAGTACACAAAGAATCAGAAAATAGAACTTACGTGAATCATCACGTACATAAAAAAATACACTTGATGCCCTTGGCTAAAAGGTGAAGAGCTTGATTAAATCATTAGAAAGAATTAACAATACTTTATTAGCCACAAGTGGTAACCTCTACCAAAAAACACGGGCGAGGTGGTCACTCATCTGGACACACCCTCACAGATATAATATCCACCAAACTATGGTGGAGACTCATACACTCCACCATTCACCGCAGACGCCCAAACACCCGATAGAGTCCCACAAGTTACAAGTAAATCTCAAAACATTACGGAGGTGGTTTCGTCCACTAACTCCCGCAAACCAGAGAATCATGAAATATATCAAGACTTGGCATATCGGATTCTGCTAGACATTTCTAGATTTAAGAAATGGTTGATCAACCTTTAGGAAAAATTTACAATCCTAGATAAACTTTAGCACATCCTACATAATAGTTAAGGGACGGTAAAAAGGGCAAGATTCAACCACATAATCAAATCATATACCACTTTACAAGGTTGGATTGACATAATCAAGAGCATGATAATACAAGTGTATTTAAACAAAGAATTAAGACTGCACTATAATCAGCATGTTATTACTGAAAATGACAAAAAAAGAGTTAGAAATTTCAGCAGATCTGGATAAAGAAAGGAAGAAGGGAGAAAAACCACCACTTGCCTTGGTTTACCGGAGAAGACCTCCAAATCGCACATCAGTGTAGATCGGGACTAGGGAAGACAAGGGAAGTCGAAATCTAACAAGAATGGCCAAAAATAAAAGTTTGGGCTGAAAACCCTTACGTGAATAATATCAATAAATGGGGAAAAAGTTACCACGACGATGTAGGTCTCGCTGAGATCTTTCCAAATCTATACCTGGTTGAAGATTTCGAGCCCCGGAGCACCGTCGGCGGCCACCAGAAGAATCACGGAAGAACTTTCTCTCTCTCACTCACGCCGCTCTGGTTCGAGAAATTAATAGAAGTTCGGATTAAAGAAGAAGAAGGAGAACTACATATATATATATATGGTATAATAATAATGTAAAAATAATTTTACCTATAATAGTTACATTTCTAAGAAAAGAACCAGGGGAGGGGGGTTAGATGGACCGGACTTCTCGAGAAGAAGCCATGGACTACTCTAGAAGAATAGAATGAAGCTTTATTCGGGTAGAAGGCAGGTTCTCGAGAATTGAGGAAGATTACTTGAGTAGCGAGGATGACTTCTCGAGTACTGAAAGAAAGTTCTCAAGAACAAGAAGTCTTTCTCAAGAATAAGGGCAGATCTCATATACTAATAAGGACTTCTCGAGAACAATATAATACATCTCGAGAATTATAAGGACTTCTCGAGAATAAGGCTGCAATTCCCGAGGACAATAAAGTACTTCTCGATAACTAAGAATGGATTTCTCGAGAACTCGAGATGGATTTATTGAGACAGAATAAGAGTTCCTGGGAAAAACACAACATTTCTCGAGAAGGAATATAAACTTCTCTGGAACAGCTCCCGGCATATCGAGAAATGAGGCTGGTCAACATGAGAAAGAACACACTCCCGGGGGAACAACACTTATCGAAAAAAGATTTCTGGCTTCTCGAGAACTAGCAAGGGCATCTCGAGAACAGCAAGACAGGACCTCTTGAGTACTATAAGGCTTCTCGAGAATAGCAAGCTAAATGCGAGAATTAAGATTGTCTTTTATTCCGGGATAAAATGTCGACTCTACGAATTTAGCAGCGAAGACAACCAAAGAATCCTACGCACCATTCTTGAGACACTAATATCAAATGCTTAGACAAGCAAAAATCATGACAAAGATCCAAACACGCGCCGATACTACAAAATGCTCAGATCGTAATAAAACTTGACAAGCCCAAAACCTCAAAACTTCATCCTTTCAATCAAGGAAAATATTCAATCCACTCAAAACCCCAAAATCTGTTCGAACAGACACAATGGACACGAAAATGCACAAATGGTCCAGCACCATCAACAGGACATAAAAAAGGGTAACGCCCTGACATCATAATCATGACGAATCCAAATCAAATAATAACATTGGAAAATTGGGGGCATTACAGTCACTCCCGCTAAAAAGAAGTTTCTTAACTTTAAAACCAAACCAAAACGGAAAACCAAGTACCACCAAAAACATGGGGACATACCCGAAACTAAGGGAAGAGATGCGGATAATATTCCCTCATCACCAACTCCATTTCCCACGTCACGCTTTCGACGTCATGATTTCGCCAAAGAACCTTAACCATGGGGATAGTCTTTCTCCGCAACACTCGTTCATGAGATTCCAAAATACGGACAGGTTCTTCCACGTACGAAAGGTTATGCTGAATCTGTGGTACCGAGCCAAGGACTTGATGATCACTACGAACACACTTCCGCAACTGGCTCACATAGAACACATTATAGACACCAGGGAAGGTAGCAGGCAAATCCAGTATATATGCTGACACTCCGATGCGCTCAAGAATTTAAAAAGGTCCCATAAACTGGGGTACTAACTTGTGATTCCTTCCAAACCTTTTAACACCTTACATTAGAGAGACTTTCATGAAAACCAAGTCCCCAATGACGAACTCCAGATTGACCCTTTGCAGATTAGCATACTTCTCATAACACTCTTGTGCTACACAGAGTATCTCTCGAATAAGAGTTACAACACAATTCATCTCTTCTAGGGCTTCTGGACTTAGCAATGGTCTCTCACCAAACTCAGCGCAAAACAAAGGAGTCCTACAATGCCTCCCATACAAGTCCTTAAATGGGGCCATCTGTAGGCTCTCATGATAATAATTATTGTATGCAAATTCCATGATTCTAAGACGCTCATCCCAAGCACCACAGTGATCCAATATGTAACACCTGATCATATCTTACACGATTTGATATACCTTTTCTGTCTGATCATTTGTCTGCAGATGATAGGCGGTGGAATACCTTAAATCGGTACACAACCCCTCTTAAACTCTTCCAAAAGCGAGACGAAAATCTTGAGTCTCGATCTGATACAATTCTAACAGGCACTCCATGTAATCTAATGCCATCATTAAGGTTTAACTCATCTATCTTCTTCATAAAATACCCAATCTTAAAGGGCACAAAGTGAGCATACTTAGTCAATCTATCAATTATCACCCAAACAGAATCGTGGCCATGGGGAGATTTCAGTAAACCAGTGATGAAATCCATCAAAATACTCTCCCACTTCGATCTTGGAATATCAAGCGATGTCAGTTTACCACCAGGCCTTCTATGGTCATCCTTAACACACTAACACGTATAACATTCCGATACAAACTTTTCTATATCATTCTTCATTCCCGACCACCAAACAATTTGCTTCAAATCTTTATGCATTTTGGCGGAACCGGGATGGTTGGAAACACTGGAACCATGATCTTCATTATAAAGTTTTTCCCGAATATCACCAAAAGAGGGGATACAAAATCTACCCCGATATTTTAGAGTATCTAACTCGTCCAATGAGAAATCAGGTAACTCTCTCTTCTCAGTTCTATTCTGGAAATGCAATAAATAAGGATCATCCTTCTAGTGCACTCTGGCAAGGGAAATCCAAGATGGCTCTTTGCTTCGAAACTAGTAGGCACAGTAATACTCCCAACTTCAATGTCCATCAACAAGAATTCTTCCACCAAGGATTGCACAGATAGGTTGAAGAATTTGGAAGTCTTCCTACTCAAATCATCGGCCACTACGTTAGCCTTTCCCGGGTGATCCAGGATGTCCACTATATAATCAGCCACATACTCTAACCACCTACGCTGGCGCATATTTAGTTCCTTTTGAGTGAAGATGTACTTAAAACTCTTATGGTCTATGTAGAACTTGCACAACATGCCATATAGTAAATGTCTCCAAAGCTTTAGTGCATAAATTACAGCAGCAAACTCTAAATCATGTGTAGGATAGTTTCTTTCATGAATCCTTAACTTCCTTGATCCCTACGCAATCACATTTCCTTCTTGCATCAAAACACAACCAAGTCCAATGTGTGATGCATCCACATACACAGCGTACTCAACTCCTTTAGATGGCAAAGTAAAAACTGGAGCAGTACACAATCTCTTCATCAACTCTTGGAAGGCCTATTCACACTTAGCGCTCTAAATGAACGTTGTGTTCTTCTGTGTATGTCTAGTTAGAGGAGCAGACAACATAATGAACCCTTCCACGAACATTCTATAATAACCGGCCAGACCTAAGAAGTTCCTAATCTCTTTAGGAGTAGAAGGTCTCTTCCATTCAATTACAGTAGAAATCTTGGTCGGGTCTATGGAAATACCGTCCTTGCTCACAACATGGCCCAGAAAGGACAAATAGGGTAACCCGAATTCATTCTTACACAGCTTGGCATAAATCTTGTGCTGCCTCAGGTTTGACAAAACTAAACGCAAGTGTTGAGTATACTCATCAACACTACAGGAATACACGGGGACGTCATCTATGAACACAATCACAAAACGGTCCAAGAAATCTTTGGAAACTCTATTATTTAAGTCCATAAAAGCAGAGGGGGCATTTGTCAAACCAAAGGACATCACCAAGAACACAAAATGCCCCTGCTATAAACGAAAAGCTGTCTATGGTATATCAGCCTCATGGACCCTCAACTGGTGGTGGCCTGAACGAAGGTCACTCTTCGAAAACACATCGCATCACTACAACTGATCAAATAGATCATCAATCCGAGGCCACAAATATCTTTTCTTGATGGTTACCTTATTTAACTCCCGATAAACTATGTTGAGCCTCATTTAACCATCTATCTACTTTACACACAAAACATTAGCACACAATAGAAAAGAAATTGGCCTAAAAACCACACTACAACAACTCATCGAACTGAGTGCGCAACTTTTATAACTCATGCGGTGCCATGCAGTATGGTGCCTTAGCAATAGGGCGAGTACCTGGCTCGAGGTCTATCACAAACTCCACCTCTCTCTATGGAGGAAATCCTGGAAGCCTATCAGGAAAGACATCTGGAAACTCTCGCACCACCGAGATATCATCAAGACGTGGTGTAACAAAAGCTGTTTCCAAAGAAGAAATATGAAACAAGATACGCCTCACAACCTAGCTCTATAACTTGACAAGAACGCACCGTAGAAATAATGAGGGAACCCTTCGCCTAAAAACCATAGACACTCAAAGGTTGGTCGTGTCCATATTGAAGTCCAGTCGCTTTGCCTTGTAATGGATGACTGCATCATACGTGGACAACCAGTCCATGCCCAAAATCACATCGAAATCCATTAGATCCAACACCATCAGATCTTCAAAGGCTAGGAAATCACTTTGACAGATAGGGCATCTCTGAACTCCTTGATTTTATATCATCGGATTTACGGAGGGAAGCTTGACGTTGAAGGAATATCCTAATTGATCTACATTCAAAAAATGTTTATTTATGAAACTCTGATCCATAAAGGAATGAGTGGTACCTGAATCGAAAATAACGCGCCCCAACTGTTCTTCACCTTAAACTCCCCTAAAATCGTAGCATACATAACTAAATGAATGAAAACTAGGGCAAATAATAGAGAGTGAAAGTTAAACTAGAATATAACCTGATAGCACTTGGGTAGAGGTCTGAGCTTCCTCCTTGGTTGAAGAGTCCAAGTTATTTACATATTTTTTGACTCATCTGTGCCAGTTTTCTCAATGATGCACTACACTTGAGAGCCAGAATTGTTCATATTTGTATTTTTTCCATTCAATGTTAAGTGCACTTTAGGGCCGTTTTTAGTGTGATTTCGTAGTTATTATACTTTTGCCCTATTCTTGGTGTTTTTCTATGTCTGGAGAATGTGGAATGCCCATTTTTGTGGCTCTTAAGTTTTTATTGCTAGTACAAAGGTCGTGTGAGTGTTCAGGGATTGTTTGGGAATGTTTTTTCACCTAGGGGCCACTGATCGTGCGTTTTTACATGGACACAGTCCGTGGACTCCTTAGCGCATGACCGCTGGTCATGCGTCATCAGTTTAGCGAACCACAAACGGTACAGGTACACTGTGCACGATTATTGGAACTATAGTACACAACCACTGGTTATGAGCCACTAATCATGCACACTGTCACAACCCGCATTTTCTTTGAAGAAAACGGATTATCAGAGTAGGAGATAACACGCGTCATGATGCCACATTGTGTAGGGGATAACTGCCGATGCTCAGGCAAACCACTATCAACTATACTTTATGAAAATTCACAAGTTATATGATTAGAAAATCAGTTATATTTTTAAAGGCCGTATCCCTCGGCTAGGTGGATCGCCTAGTCCACAATTTAAAAGTTATAGTTATACGCTGCGAAAAATATTTTATTCAGGTTCGACATCCAAAAAGAGTGCATAAGTGTCCCCAGAGGACAACTTATACTATGCAGGACTCAACTTTTGATTTATACTATATTTATAGGAAAAATGATCTTTTTACGTTATTTAGAAAATAGTGATGAGTTTTATAAAACATGTTGATCATGAGGTATACTTATAATAATGTTTTTAGGTTTAAAAGAAACTAGCAACCTAGCATAAATCATCCCAAGAGCTAGTAGACAAACTCCAGAAAGGTAGCAACAAAAAGTAACACATCTAGTATCAAGGTTAAACTACCAGTGGGCGCCAACACACTGACACGAACCCACTAGCAAATATGTATGTCTGTAAGAAAAATAGTAAAACTACCTCACAAGACCAAGGAACTAATCTCCACAGAACGAGAGACCACCAGCAACAGCACAGCACAACTAGGCGCCTAATCGGCTACTAACTAGATCCTGAGGCATTCAAAGAAGAAAAGAATACCTCAGCAATCTAAACAAGTAAGCTGTACAGAAATGTTAGGTTATAAGGTAAGCAAGAAGAGTGAGTAAACCGAAAACAAACACCACTGTCCAAGGTTGGACAAAAGAAAAAGCACTAAGTGCGAGAAAACAGCAACAACCCTACCCCAAAATAAATCATGCAGAGTCTACCAGGCTACCATGAGCCTAAATCGTTGCAAATTTACCAAGGAAGAAATGTCTAACACCCTAAGCTGTGAGAGATGGTAGTAGCAAAAATAACGCGGATCCGGGTTGGAGGCAAACTCGGCCCCCCAACCATAATTTCAAATAAACAAAGCTCAGGGGTCTACATGTGAAAGCACTAGGGACCTCCCACCCCCTTGCCCAGCCCGTACCTGGAGCAAGATAAAAGAAAAAGGGTGGCCTTGGCTAAATTACACAACACCTGCCCCATTAAGAGCTTCAAACCACCACTACTAACCACGACCCACGATTCGGCCTTTTTGAAAAAAAAAATTGCCGACAAGGAACCTCAAAATCAAGGAATTCACTCGAGGGAGAAAATCAAGGTAAGGGAAAAGCATTGAGATGACTCAATACGGTATGGCGTTGAGTGAGCCCCACTCACTCAACTCCTAAACAAACGGTGGCGCTGAGTGAGCTAGCGTCACTCAATGCCAAAACAGCAATTGCATTGAGTGAGGTTCACTCACTCAACGCCTTCTGCAACACTGGCTTTGGCGTTGAGTGAGCTAACCTCACTCAATGCCAAAACAGCTATGGCGTTGAGTGAGGTCCACTCCCTCAACGCCTTCAGCAAAGCAGGCTGTGGTGTTGAGTGAGCTAACCTCACTCAACGCCAAAACATCTATGGCGTTGAGTGAGGTCCACTCCCTCAACGCCTTAACACTTAGCCACATAACCCGACTTTAGCGTTGTGTGAGTCCACCTCTTTTAACGTGAAAACAGCTTTAGCGTTGAGTGTGGTCGACTCACTCAACGCAAAAGTACTTAGCCGCGAAAACAAACTGCGGCGTTGAGTGCGTCCACCATTCTCAACGATAGAACAGCTTTGGCATTGAGTGAGGTCAACTCACTCAACGCCAAAGTACTTACCCGCAGGAAAGGGCTGCGGCGTTGAGTGAGCCCGCCTCACTCAGCGCCTAAACCGCCATGGCGTTGAGTGAGGCCTACTCACTCAACGACATCCCGAAGAGGTCGGCGGGAATGCAGATTGATTCTCGCCGAATCGGTGGGAATCAATAACGATTCTCGTCGAAGTCGGCGAGAATAACTTAGTGATTCCCATCGATTTTGACTTAGAAGAATTTTCTCACTCAATGCCACACTACTTAGCCGCAAAAGAACAGACTGCGACGTTGAGTGTGTCCACCACTCTCAACTATTAAAATAACTTTGGCGTTGAGTGAGGTCGACTCACTCAACTCCAAAGCACTTTGCCGCAAAAGAAACAACAATGGCGTTAAGTCAGTGCACCACACTCAACGCCAGAGGCTTAACAGTCTAGGCATTGAGTGAGGTGCACTCACTCAACTCTTTTGACTTAGCTAAAATAAAACTTTCACATTTCCTGAACCTCTCAATGCTGAAATACAGTAACTTGAAAATGAACTCTCACACTCATCCTATCACATCAGACCACTACCATTAGCCTAGAATCTCTTTATTAGACAAGACTTAAGAGAGGAGAAAAATTTCCTGCTACTGCTACCTCTACTCTCAGGCCAAATCTACTCATCCCGAGCCTAATCAAGCAAAACTCGGCTTATATATTCATCGGCAACCTGGTAGTAGACTTAGCAGCCGCTGAAACTACGTAATCCTACAAGTTTAACAGCAAACCCTAGTTCTAAGAGCAGGGATTAGAACAATCTCAAATTAAGATGTAAAAAGAAAGAACTTCTGAAAGGAAAAATCTGAACAAGACTATAATTAGCGTGCTTAAGCAACATTTGTCATGGCTAAATCGGGTTTTAACAAGAACCTGGAAGCATTATTGGCGGAAAACAGAGATAACAACAAGAAATTTCTACTTGGAAAGGGCTAGGAGAACTACTTGCCTCGATTTCCAGAAAGGTCTCGACCGACTTTTCTGCTTCCCTACGGATCTGACAGCAAACACCTAACCGAGCTTGACTGGACATTTTTTTCGGAGAGGGAGAGGGGTCAAACGAAATTCTAAAACACCATAGAAGGGCACGAAATTGAGAAAGCTTACCGTCGAAATGGAGATCTAGGGGAGAGCAGCCGAGATCTACCCTCAGAACGAAAATCTGACCTCTAGAACTCCGGGAATCGGCGGTGGAAGGCACAGCTGCTCGCCGGTTTTCTTCCGCTCACGAACAGGACAATAGTTTTCTTTCACGGAAGGAGGCGATGAATAGTCTCGTTTTTAACTTAAAACTATATATACATAGACACGTCTATTCAGCCTTAACTGTCACCTAAAAAAACCGCAGGATTCATTTCAAGCTAGCCAATTATAAGCCGTCAGCCATGCATGCTGCCACCTTTTCACGCAAAAAAGCAATAACTGCTTATCTACTGGCCGCAGGATTAAATCACCCAGTTTTTTTTGACCGCTGGATTTCATTTTATAACTTTATTAATTACTTAATTGCATTTATTATTATTAACACACCAAAACGACGCGAAAACTGAACCATCTCGGAATCAGACGAAATTCGCACCGTAGCTAATTACCTGTGCTACAAATGAAACGGCAAAGTCGAAATTAATTTTGGACGAACAGAACTCGAGTTATACCCACCCGAAGTCAAAATACCAGCATCCCCCGAGAGGCCACACCGGGTCACCCAAAATGACACGGCTTGCTAGGGAGATCTTGCCAATAGACTACAAAATGGGCCACTCAGTTCTAAGGAGTTAAGACCACACTCCACAGATGCCACAAGTCAAGAAAATGCGTCGACGTAACGCCAAGCAAGAATTAAATAATCGTAGAAAAATCGGGGGCGTTACAGTCACTCCCCCTAAAAGAATGTTTCGTCCCGAAACTTTACGCACAACGCCTCAACTATAGAAGGAAGGGTAACAAGCCAAACATTATAAGAAGAAAACAAACCAATCTAATTAGGGAAACAGTTGAGGGTGAGCCTCCCTCTTAGCCAACTCTTACTCCCAAGTCGCGCTTCCAAACCCTGATTCTTCCATAGAACTTTGACCATCAGGATGGACTTCCTTCGCAGCACCCGATCTTGAGTATCCAAAATATGGACCGGCACTTCAATAAAAGAGAGATTAGGCTCCAACTGGGGCACAACATCCAAGACTTGCCCACTACCGCACAAAAACTTCCGCAATTGGCTTACGTGAAATACATTATGAACACTTGGGAAGTTTGATGGCAATTCCAACTTATAAGATGACACGCCAATCCATTCAACAATCTTAAACGGGCCCACATACCTTGGGTCCAATTTCCGGTTCTTACCGAACCTCTTTACCCCAACCCTCGGGGAAATCTTAAGAAATACAAGGTCCCCTACAGAAAACTCCAAGTCCGACCTACGCCTATTGGCGTTCTTTTCATATCTCTCCTGAGTTATACGAAGCTTTTCTCGAACAAGCTTCACCGCGACTTCAATCTCCTCGAGCGCATCCGGAACCAACAAGGGTCTCTCACCTATCTCAGCCCAAAATTGGGGGGTTCTGCAATGCCTCCCATACAAAGCTTCAAACGGACCCATTTGTAAACTTTCTTGATAACTGTTATTGTATGCAAACTCCATAAGTCGCAATCGCTCATCCCACGCTCCACCGTGGTCTTGAATGTAGCATCTGATCATATCCTCAATTATCTGGTTCACCCACTCCATCTGTTCATTGGTTTGTGGGTGGTAAGCATTAGAATACCTCAGATCTATACCCAAACCCTCCTGTAGACTCTGCAAAAAATGAGAAGTAAACCGGGAGTCTCGATCAGAAATGATGCTAACAGGCACACCATGCAATTTGATGACCTTATCCAAGTACAACTCTGCTATCTTCTACATCGGATAGTCAATCTTATACTGCACGAAGTGAGCACACTTTGTCAGTCGATCCACTATGACCCAAATAGAATCAAATCCCCTTGGAGATTTCAGTAAGCCTGTGATGAAGTCCATAGAAATACTTTCCCACTTCCAAGTCGGGATCTCTAGTGGAGTCAACTTGCAACCAGGCCTTCCATGATCGGCCTTCACATGCTTGAAAGTGTGGCACTCAGCAATAAATCGGGCTATATAACTCTTTATCCCATACCACCAGGCAATTTGCTTCAAATCACGATATATCTTTGTAGATCCCGGATGGTAGGCAACACTTGATCCATGAGTCTCTCTACATATCATACCCCTGATGTCTCCAACAGCAGGGATGCAAAATCTGCCGCGGTACTTCAAAGTACCCGCATCATCGATGGAAAAATCCGGCAACTCCCCTCTCTCAGTCTTGAGGTATAAGTGCAGAAGGTCAGGATCATCCTTCTGGTGCAACCTAGTAAGCGAAATCCAAGAAAGCACTGCCACTGCCAAACTACTCTACATGTCACAGCATCCCACCGAGATATCCATAAGGAGGAACTCTTCCACTAAACGATCGGCGGAGAGATTAAAGACTTCCCCGTCTTCCGGCTCAGGGCATCGACCACTACATTGGCCTTGCCTGGATGGTACTGGATCTCTACATCATAATCGACCACATACTCTAGCCACCGCCGCTGGGGCAGATTCAACTCCTTTTGCATGAACACGTACTTCAAGCTCTTGTGATCAGTAAAGATCTTGTACTGAGCCCCATAAAGTAGATGCCTCCAAAGCTTCAATGCATAAATTATCGTTGCAAACTCAAGGTCATGCGTAGGGTAATTTCCTTCATGAGTCTTTAATTGCCTTGACCCATACGCAATCACTTTTCCAACCTGCATCAACACGCAACCCAGACCAACATGCAAAGTATCCACGTTCACATCATACTCAACACTTTCAATAGGTAGGGTCAGGACGGGAGCAGAGCACAATCTGTTTTTTAACTCCAAGAAGGCTTCTTCACACTTCTCACTCCAAACAAAGGCCGCGTTCTTCTTAGTCAACCTGGTCAAAGGTGAAGCCAGGGTAGAGAAACCCTCCACAAACCTCCTATAGAAGCCGGCCAACCCTAGGAAGCTTCTGATCTCATTGGGCGTGCCCGGCCTGCTCCAATCCATCACTGCTGCAATCTTTTCTGGGTCGACCGAGATCCCATCCTTGTTCACCACATGGCCCAGAAACGAGACCTAAGGCAACCAAAGTTCGCACTTACTCAACTTGGCAAATAACTTGTGATTCCTCAACTCCGATAGAACCAAGCGCAGATGCTGCTCATGCTCCTCAGCATTGTGGGAATAGACTAACACGCCATCGATCAAAACCACAATGAACTTGTCTAGTAAATCCTTGAACACCCGGTTCATCATATCCATGAAAGCTGATGGTGCGTTTGGTCAGACCAAACGACATCACCAAGAACTCAAAATGTTCATGCCTCGATCTAAACGCAGTCCGTGGAATATCTGCCTCACAGATCCTGAGCTGATGATAGCCAGAACGAAGATCGATCTTGGAGAACACTGTGCTACCGCGCAACTGATCAAATAAGTCATCGATCCTCGGTAGAGGGTACCTGTTCTTAATAGTGACATTGTTAAACTCCCTGTAGTCGATGCAAAGCCGCATTGACCCATCCTTCTTCTTTACAAACAAAACAGGAGCACCCCAAGGCGACGAACTCTGCCTGATAAGCCCTTTCGCAAACAAATCATCTAACTGGACTCGCAACTCCTCTAGCTCACGAGGGGCAATCCGGTACAACGCCTTAATAATAGGACGCGTACCCGGTTCCAAATCAATCACAAATTCGACATCCCAATTGGGAGGAAGACCAGGAAGGTGATCAGGAAACACATCAACGAAACCATGAACAACAAGAATCTCCTCTAAGCGGGGTATACTAACAGCGGTCCCAACCATCGAGACTAAACAAGAAAAACAACCAGAAAGAAACAACTTCTGAGCACATACCACAGAAATGACAGGAGAATCTTGGCACGAATCAGCATACACGCTTCCCGACTGACCATTGTCCTTGATGAAGTCCAAGCGCTTCCCTTTGCACTGAATTACCGCATCATACTTAGACTGCCAGTCCATGCCCAGAATAACATTGAAGTCCTCCAAATCAATCATCTTCAAGTCTGCCTTCGCAAGAAAATCCCCTAACAAAACAGGGCAATCTAGAATGCCCAAATCTGATAACACAGATTCACCAGAAGGGAACTTGATGCAGAAGGTATCACGAACTCGATCTAGATTTAACCGATGTCGCTCCACAAAGGCTCTAGCCACAAATGAGTGGGTAGCGCCAGAGTCGAACAGAACGCGCTCCCAGCGGTTCTCCACCTTAAATTTCCCTATAGGTGTATATACAACTAAGGATCTACCAAAACCCAACTGTAACCATTCTAACAAATAAAACTTTCAAGCTGGAAAAAGAAACAACTAACCTGAGATGACCATAGTCGAAGCTTGAGCCTCCTCGGAAGAGATCACGTTCAGCTTTCCTTTACCCTTCTCCACACGCTAAGGCGGAGGTAGTGCCTGAAGTGGAACTGCATGAAGAGAAGGCAGGACCTGAGGACACCTAGACTTGATGTGACCCTTCTGCCCGCACTGATAGCAGACTTTATCCTTGGAAAAGCACTAGGAAGCATCATGCCTAGGTCGCTTGCAAACAGAACAGGTAACATCCCTCCTAGGAGCACCCTGAATAGCATGAACTTGCTCCTTCTTCTGAGCTGCTGCCTTTTTGAAACACCTCTCAACAGGGTGGTCTGACCGACTACAGAAGCTACACACCACCTTGCTCTTCTTTCCTGAAGCAGTACTGGGTACCTGGGGTTTCTTCTTCTTAACAGACTTCCGCTTGTCCTTCCTCATTTGCTGGCCTCTGCTCTTTGCGGTCTTGATAGCCTCCACCTTCAGAGCAGCCTCCACTACCCCTGCATAAGTCTCTGATCCATAAGAACTTGTCAATTGTTGCCCCTCGCTCCTCAAGCCACCAAGGAATCGCTTGACTCGATCAGCCTCAACACTCAGTAACCTAGGAGCAAACCGGCTCAACTTGGTTAACTCTGCATCATACTCACCGACCGTGAGTTGCCTTTGCTTCAGGTGGAGAAAGTTGTTCATAAGACAGTCACGCTCGACCGAAGGCAAGAACTTCCTCAGCAGCATTTCCTTGAACACTTCCCAAGAGCAACCTGCTACCACACTGTCTCTTTTTCTATAAGCCACCAACTCTTTGCCAAACCCTTGAGCTGATAGGCGGCCATCACTCTCTGATCATCTGAAATACCGGAGTACGAGAACATCTCCTCTATGGAGATCAACCAATCGTCTATGATCATGAAATCTATCTTCCAACCATAAGTAGGAGGGTTAAGTCTGTGAAACTGTGAGATAAATGCCATCTCCGCTGGAACCACCACTAGAGGTCTCAGGGGTGCAGGAGGAGGAGGAATAGCTAACCCCCCTACAGTGCATTGAACTCCCTGAGTCTGTCCTACCACAACTGCCACCAAATACTGGATCTGGGCTCGCACCTCCACCATCTGCCTGCTCAAGGAATCGCTATACTGTTGCAGGCTCTCGATCACCGCATCATTCTGCGCTTCTGATGACTCACCCTCAGATAGGGGTGGTCGATCTAGTCGAAGGACGTCTCGCCATCCTAAAATCATAGCAACATTAATCAGATCCTAGTACGACAGCTACAACTAACTACAAGTACAAACAATACATATATAAATATGAACTTAAAGCTGCTAAACTTGTTCTTGTAGTTTAATTTTTTTTACAAGAATTGATGTTATTCCTTAACCTAGGATGGTTAACCACCATCATACAAACTCTTGTGCCTAGATCATGAATGCATGACTTATATTATTTTTGACTCGAAAACTTATGTGTGTACGTATGTCATCCTGCAAGTCTTTAGCTTTGCACGCTGTGCTTATGTAATGTTATGCTATGCATGTTTGTGCTATGCATTACAAAAAGGCCCTAATGTATGTTATGAGCGGCATACACATGATAATGTTATGCATCCCATACTACATAACATCCTCATGCAACGAAAAAAAAATGAGCTAGTCGCAGCCATGTGGTGAGGTTATGCATCCCATACTTTATAACCCTCACATGTTGCCCCTATGGTGGATCCATATATGAAAAAATATTATGCATCCCATACTACATAATATGCCCTGTATACTTCATGTTATGCTATGAGTGTAGTGTTTTTGCTTTTGCCAAGACGTGCTGATGATAAATCGGTTTGTGAATGATATGATGCTAAACTGCTAATATAATCAAAAGGGACGGTTGCCCGACTAACATGTCAAGAAACCTCCCTCTGATACCAACTGTCACAACCCGCATTTTCTCCGAAGAAAACGGATTATCAAAGTAGGAGAAAACACGCGTCATGACGCCACGTCAAGCAGGGGATAACTGCCGACGCTCAGGCAACCCACTATTAACTATACTTTATGAAAATTCATAAGTTATATGATTAGAAAATCAGTTATATTTTTAAAGGCCGTATCCTCGGCTCGGTGGATCACAAAGTCCACAATTTAAAAGTTATACTTATACGCTGCGGAAAATACTTTATTCAGGTTCGACATCCTAAAAGAGTGCATAAGTGTCCCCAGAGGACAACTTATACTATGTAGGATGTAAGACCCCCTTTTCTTTTTCTTTTTTAACCACCGGGGTCTTAGCCCAGAATTGCCGCTTTGCGGTGGAATCGACACACGGGAAGGCCGCCACTACAAAACGCCAATTCTGCCGGCCCTTTTCGATCACAAGAGAGAGAAGTAATATTACATAAAATGTAAACAAGTCCACAAAAACATGTAAATAAAAGTGAAATCATATCCAGTCCATCAGTAGATAATAACAGGAAATAGATAAATGGGATCGAGCCCGGTACATCAGAGTCCTCACTACAAATCACTCATCGCGGAAGCTATAAAAATACTAATCACTCACGGAGCTGGTCGCAGGTGCACCGGTGCTAGACTGACCCACCTCCATGCGCACCGTACTCCGCTGGTGCTGGTCCCTAGACTGCTTGTCCCTGTCTCCCATCCGGAGCTCCTGTAATGTTGTGGTTCAAAAACCATTAGTCATAAAGACTAAGCCCTATCATCCCCTACCCCTCCCCCTACGGCTCCTAAGCACCTGGAGGAGAGGAGGAAAGGGAAGCTACAGAAGTGGAGAATAATCAAGCAGATGACAAGGGAGCTAAGCTAACAATTATTTAGAATAAAGTATGTCTAACAATCCTACGGCAGTAAGTAATAAGGAGGACGAGTAATAAGTAGCAATTGTATAAAAAGGCAAGTAGAGAACAGTAAGTAAACAAGCAAGTAAATAAGTAAGTAACCTTAACTTATATGAATGCCCATACAAACTTATAAGTTAAGGGGTCTTCTGCAAGGCTCCCATCGTATAAAAAGTCCCATACCGATTTATACGTTGGGGTGTCGGTTGTATGCAAATATGAGTGTAGTGATATGCTATGCCATGATTCATGCAAGTGCAACTCACGCACACGACTCTATGCACACAGACCTTTAGTTCCCCCTGTTCGGGCAGCTAGCTTCACTCCCAGGAACCTCCGTAGTGGCAAACGGAGACAGTGGGTCGGGCCCCCCACTCCTAGGCGGGTATCACACTACCAGGCCTAGCCCTTCCGTATGCCCCTAGAAGAACACAACCTAGAGTATCCACGTACTAATGGTGGCTGTACCCACCAGACTTTCTTTGGCTAAGTGTCCCACACCGCCAAGTCAACATACCGATGCCAGTGTGAACGATGATCAGATATCGAAGACCCACCACCTTTATTCTGTACTCCAACCCTCGAGCCCTCGGCTCCCCGGACTGTCCCGTCCGTGCATCTGCCTTCAGAGCTACCGTCTGAATGGCATCCAAACCAATTATTCTACCTTCCTATCTATCGGGGAGTGTGTATGTGCAACCTTAGTTATACTAATTGCTCTTTTAATTTATTATTCCTATGGTTTACGTTAGCCCAGGACTGCCCCCGGCATACCCCGTGAAGGGATCTCAAAGGGCACTAGGAACCAAGACGACGGTATTACGGCCCGAAGTTCCCTTTCGCAAGGCACTTATTGTTATTGGTTGATCTCCGTTGACCGGATCCCCTTTTAAGTTACTTTAGATCTAACCCTAGAGTATTAAGACTCTTCCATTCCTACCCGGGGTGGACGATCTTTCGTCGTTCTCGTACGCCACCTAACCTTAACCAGTCTCACACTCTACTTATCCTGACTTCCAATAATGAACTTAATCTTAGCTTGCCCTAACCAACCAGCAACTACCAAAATTCCATCTTCCAAGTTCATTACCCACTCTAGTTCAGTTTCCGTGATTTTACTATATGCAGACCATCCTAAGGAACATGAGGAGTATAAGGGGAGGTACTACAATTTGTCTTCCGAATCTCCTATAATATTTACTGGAGGTCTACCGTGACATAATTAGTCTAAATCCAAGGTTTCCAAATTTTCCTATTTATCGGGCATTAAATTTATTTATTCTAAGATTTCGAATGCCCTAGTATGAACATGAAGTGTACTAATGTGTCAACAATAAATCATCATAAAATCAGTAAAAATCATATGAGACATTTAAACAGCAATTCCAAGTTTTGCGAAACTTCAGAGGTGTTTAGGCCTACATTTCCTAATTTATCATTTTAGGCCACTTTTACTATATTATGAAGGAAGTACTGTAAATATATATCCAAAAATCCCAAAAAAATTATAGAAGCTATATAGTGACCTAAAACCATCATAAACCAAGTACCATAATTTTTCACCAACATTTGAACTCTGAGTTTATTTTAATTCAAGATACTAATTTTCCTAACTTAATGAAGGAGGTACTGTTTTTATCCATCTAAAATTCCAGAGAAAATTACAGGGTAACTATCATAATTTGAAACACCCACTGACCCTATTTCATAATTTTTCAGACAGTAATTAGACATTATTTGTATTTTTGACTCCATGTCACAACTAGTACGTTAAAGAAATATGTACCAGAAATAATCAGTTAAAATTTTCAAGAAAAATACAGGAGGTATAACATGCTATAAGATGGCCTAATCCAAGATTTCGTATTATTCCAATGCACAGAAATTCCATAATCATCAAAATAACTATTTAGGGCACAATTAGAGTTGTAAATGAAGTACTGTATAAATTAACCCAAAAATCTCAACAAAATTATATCATGGCTGTTTTGACCAGAAAATCCCTTTGCCCAAATTTTACCTGATTTGAAGTTCATTAGATAGCTTAATAATTCAAATTAAAGTTGGTGACCTAAACTAGGGTTAGGGTTTTTGGTGGGCTAAAGGTCTCCAAATACCATAATATTTTTACCAGGGGACTTTAATGGCCCTATGGTCCTCTCCACCAAATTTCAAGTCAAGCCCAAGGTCATTTGACCCCATGACCTTCCCAACCCTACAAATCCCCATTAAGGGACCTACCCTAGGGTTCTAGGGCTAACCTACACCAAACCACTCCAAACTCCATTGGAGGGTGCGTCATGCCCTAAACAGCCTTTGGACAAAATATCAGCCTCTGTTGAGGTGATATGACCACCCAAATACCAAGGGGGCGTTTGATCCTAAATTATCCTATAAGGATCAACCTAGGGTTGGACACAAACCTAACCAAAACATCTCCAAATGAAACTAAAATTTTTACCAGAGCCTTATGATAAACCCAGGGACCACTCACCTAAATTTGGGAGGGTTTGGAAGTCTTATAGCCATCTAATTAAATTATGCTAGGATTATTGAATTTTTCTAAAAACCATAGAAAAATATTTCCCAAAAATCCTAATTTTTGGATAGCATCTAGATATAGATAATATTAGGCCACATCACAAATTTCGAGTCATTTTGATGAATGGATTGGAGTGGGGAATTTTTCTAAGATCAAGACAGCCCTATGGATAGATCTCACCAAGAAGTGTGCTGTGGTCTAACCAGGACTCCAAATCGAGTGAAATCAATTTTGAATTAAAGTAGACTTCAAAGGCTACATTTTCTATGTTGACTACTTTTTATGTTTCAGCCCTTACGGGCAATAATTTTCAGTTTAAACCAAGTGTACATTAAAGGAATTTAAATTCCTAATTATACAATATATAATATAATAAAATGTTTACTGTTCATCTTCTTCTTTAGCCCGAACCAGCAACCATAAAAGGCTTAAAACCTGTAGCTTTTCCAAAGCTATTTCCCGGCCTCCCAGCCATCTCCCTGGCCGGCCACCACCACCACCACCTCTGTTGAGGTGAGGGCTACCATCGGGTGGTGGCACGGCCGCCGGAGAGGCGGTTTCCGGCGAACCCGCCACCATGAAATTTTTGGAAAACCATGGAAACGCTCACCCGATCTGGCTCTTTTGAGCCCGATATCTCTCCTAACGATTTCTAGGATCTATCCGCAGAAGAAGAGGGAGGGGAGGACCTTGTTCGCGGGCTGGAGGCGTGCAGACCGTCGGGAAGCCATTTGCGCGGTGGTGGCATCGCCGGAAATTCTTCAACAGCAAGGGGAGGAATCTGAATCCGTTTGATCGAGCGTGTAACCTTCTGATCTTGCTCTAAGGAGGCTATTATAGATCTCCAAGTGGGGAGGGGAAAGGATGAAACGTTCATGGCCATTAATATTTCTCTTAACAACGTTTCAGTTATGGTAGAGGCAGTTGAATTGCTGGAAACGAAGAGGTGTTTGTCAGGTGGCGATTTCCTATTGGACCAACATTTCCTTATTTTATTAAATAATTAGAGTAGGAAATAGCCCATAAATACTCCCGGTGTAACTTCCCATAATCAGAATTGATTACAACGTCGGTTACAGAAATTTCAAGTCTGGCTGACGTTTCAGCCTTGGTCACTGGCGTGACACATAGGTCACGGGCATGACAGGCCCGGGTGGCCAATTCTGGGTTCAACGATCATCGAACTGAGATCAACGATCGTCGAATGGTTGTCACGCCCTAGGTCACGGGTATGACAGGCCCGGGTGACCAATTCTGGATTCGACGACCGTCGAACTGAGGTCGACGATCGTCGAAGGGTTGTCACGCCCTAGGTCACGGGTGTGACACATGGGTCACGGGCGTGACAAGGTCATGAGGCAAATTCCGTGCTCGGAGATCATCGCGCTGAGAGCGACGATCGCAAAAGGGGGTCACGCACTTGGTCACGGGCATGACACCTGGGTCACGGGCGTGACAGGGCCATGACGCAAATTCTGCGCTTCGACGATCGTCCCACTGAGATCGACGATCGTCGAAGGTGTCTAGCCCTAGGTCACGGGCGTGACACATAGGTCACGAGCGTGACAGGCCCGGGTTGAAAAATTCTGCGCCCGACGATCGTTCCCTGAGATCGACGATCGTCGATAGAGGCACGCCCTAGGTTACGGGGGACGGGTCAGTCACGGGCGTGACCAACCCGTGACCCGAAATCTCGGTCGATGTATTTCAAATTTTGGGCTTCCTAGAGTTCTGTCACGACCAACCGACTCCTAGGGGTCTAGCCGGAAATGGGATGTTACATAGGACCCTACTTTGGATTTATACTTTAATTATAGGAAAATGATCTTTTTACGTTCTTTGGAAAATAGTGATGAGTTTTATAAAACATGATGATCATGAGGTATACTTATAATAGTGTTTTTAGGTTTAAAATTAACTAGCAACCTAGCATAAATCATCCCAAGAGCAAGTAGACTAACTCCAGAAATGTAGCAGCAAAAAGTAATACATCTAGTATCAAGGTTAAACTACCAGTGGGCGGCAACACACTGACACGAACCTAATGACAAATATGTATGTTTGTAAGAAAATAGTAAAACTACCTCACAAGACCAAGGAACAAATGTCCACAGAACGAGACACCACCAACAATAGCACAGCACAACTAGCCGCCTAATTGGCTACTAACCAAATCCTGAGGCATTCAAAGAAGAAAAGAATACCTTAGCAAGCTAAACAAGTAAGCTATACGGAAATTTTAGGTTATAAGGTAAGCAAGAAGAGTAAGTAAATCGAAAACAAGCACCACTGTCCAAGGCAAGACAAAAGAAAAAGCACTAAGTGCGAGTAAACAGCAATAACCCTGCCCAAAAATAAATCATGCAGAGTCTACAAGGTTACCATGAGCCTAAACGTTGCAAATTTACCAAGGAAGAAACATCGAACACCCTAAGCTATGAGAGATGGTAGTAGCAAAAACAACGCGGATCCGGGTTAGAGGCAAACTCGGCCCCCAAACCACCATTTCCAAGAAACAAAGCTCAGGGGTCTACATGTGAAAGCACTAGGGACCTCCCACCCCCTTGCCCAGCCCGTACCTAGAATAAGATAAAAGAAAAAGGGTGGACTTGGCTAAATTACACAATACCTCCCCCATTAAGAGCTTCAAACCACCACTACTAACCACGACCCACGATTCAGCCTTTTTGGAAAAAAAAAGAAAATAGCCTACAAGGAACCTCAAAATCAAGGAATTCACTAGGGGGAGAAAATCAAGGTAAAGGAAAAGCATTGAGATGACTCAACACGCCATGGCATTGAGTGAGCCCCACTCACTCAACCCCAAAACATACGGTGGCATTGAGTGAGCTAGCCTCACTCAACGCCAAAACAACAATTGCGTTGAGTGAGGTTCACTCACTCAATGCCTTCTACAACACTGGCTGTGGCGTTGAGTGAGCTAACCTCACTCAATGCCAAAATAGCTATGGCGTTGAGTGAGGTCCACTCCCTCAATGCTTTCAGCAAAGCAGGCTGTGGCGTTGAGTGAGCAAACCTCACTCAACGCCAAAATAGCTATGGCGTTGAGTGAGGTTCACTCCCTCAACGACTTAGCACTTAGCCGCATTAACCAAACTATAGAGTTGAGTGAGTCCACCACTTTGAACGCCAAAATAGCTTTGGCGTTGGTGAGGTTGACTCACTCAACGCCAAGGTACTTAGCCGCGAAAACAAACTGTAGAGTTGAGTGCGTACACCATTCTCAATGATAGAACCACTTTGGAGTTGAGTGAGGTCAACTCACTCAACGCCAAAGTACTTACCTGCAGGAAAGGGCTGCGGCGTTGAGTGAGCCCGCCTCACTCAACGCCTAAATCGCCATGGCGTTGAGTGAGGCCTACTAACTCAACGCCATCCAGAAGAGGTCGGCAGGAATGCAGATTGATTCTCGTCGAATCGGCGGGAATCACTAACGATTCTCGTCAAATTTGGCGAGAATCACTTAGTGATTCCCGTTGATTTTGACTTAGAGAATTTTCTCACTCAACGCACACTACTTAGCCGCAAAAGAACAAATTGCGGCGTTGAGTGTGTCCCCCACTCTCAACGATAAAATAGCTTTGACGTTGTGTGAGGTCGACTCACTCAACGCCAAAGCACTTAGCCGCAAAAGAAACAACATGGCTTTAATTGAGTCACCACACTCAATGCCAGAGGCTTAACAGTCTTGGCATTGACTTGAGGTTCACTCACTCAACGCTTTTGACTTAGCTAAAATAAAACTTTTCATTTCTGAACCACTCAATGCTGAAATACAGTAACTTGAAAATTAACTCTCACACTCATCCTATCACATCAAACCACTACCATTAGCCCAGAATCTCTTTATTAGACAAGACTTAGGAGAGGTGAAAAATTTCCTGCTGCTGCTACCTCTACTCTCAGGCCGAATCTACTCATCCCGAGCCTAATCAAGCAAAACTCGGCTTATATATTCATCGGCAACCTTGTAGTAGACTTTGTAGCCGCTGAAACTACATAATCCTACAAGTTTAACAGCAAACCCTAGTTCTAAAAGCAAGGATTAGAACAATCTCAAATTAAGATGTAAAAAGAAAGAACTTTTGAAAGGAAAAATCTGGACAAGAGTATAATTAGCGTGCTTAATGAAAGTCCACTTAGTGTCAACTACTTACACCTATGGGGGGGATAGGTGTCTTTGCAGCGTATGTGCGGAATTAAAGTTTTACCTGAACAAGAAAACAAAACCACACAACACAGAAGGTACACAAGTAATTTATAGTGGTTCCTCGATTTGGGTACATCCACTTTCCCCTTCGACCTATCTCCCAACCAGGGACGACTCGGTCACTCACCAACAGGATTGAAATCCAATCCTTGCACTAACGGAAGGAACCCTTCCACACGTAGGAGTCAACACTCCTACTACACGGGTTGCACCCAACCCTACAACTAGAGACCAATCGGTCCTTTACAAAGAATTGAAAATGGCTTGTAAGAAATACAAACAACGTATGGAGACTAAGGTGTCCCTCTTCGTTCGACGACGAGTTCTTGAAGTCAACGAAGAGTCCACAACCCTAGATCTCTCTTGGAGAGAATCATCTCTAGATCGACGGCTTCAACAAGAGAGGCGGTGATGCTGTGTAGATCCAATCTTCTTAGCTAAGTCGGCAGGTCTTCCAACGGTCACACTAGGATCGATCGTCTCGTTCGATTCGGATGGGGAAGGTTTCCCGATCACAAATCAGAGACAAAAGATCTCTGGATAGACGCATGAGACGTTGTGCCCGACTTAGGCTTCTGTCGCGGAGAGAGGTAACGAAAACCCCGATCAACAGTGGCGAGCAACTAGCGAGAGGCGGAGAAGGTCGGCCGAGCTCGCTTCCGATCTAGGGCTCGACGGCGGCTTCTTTTTCTTCGATCTGTAATCCGTCCTTTTACTGTTCACAAATACAACATATTTATACCTTAGGTCATGAAGATGACCATTGTGGGCCCACCAGTAATAAGATCTAAGTCCGGTTCAAAACCCGTAGATGACGTGGACCGGTCCAGACAGAGTCGGAAAAATACCCAAGTCAAATTCGCCGAGAATCGTGGGTGATTCTCGACGAATCGGTGGAATCACTTACGATTCTCGCCGAATTCTACTTAAGAATTCTGGCTGCACAGGTTATAGAGGCCGGGGAGAATCGGTGGGAATCACCTTGGATTCTTGCCGACTCGTCGAGAAGCAAAGTCATTCTCGACGAATCGGCGAGAATCATTGGTGATTCTCGACGATTCTGCCTTAGATGATTTTTCTGACTGCGTCGAGACAGCCAGACCAACCGAAAAGAATCAACTAGTGATTCTCGACGACTCGTTCGAGAATCACTGGTGATTCTCGACGAATCGGTGAGAATCACTTAGTGATTCTCGACGATTTACACTTAGACGATTCTCGTCTTTCAACCCGTGAGATGGTCTTTGGCCCATCCTTGCTCCTTGTCTGCACTTGCTTTATCATAGCCCTATACTTGAAATTAAGTACACCCCAATAGAGAGAGTACACGTAGGCCAACACACTGATCTGCTCAACGAGGGATTACGTGCACAGACCCGTGTATATTGACCCACTGCACCCTGACATTGGTGTGTACTTAGCATGGAATAATTGCAAGCACAACTAGAAGAAATTCATCAAATACATAGTGAATTCATCTTAGCATTGATAGGAGGCTATCTCAAATCCAGGTAATTGTGGATACAATACCCAACAATCTCCCCCTATTTGACGAAGCCAAAATCTTACTAAGCTAAGATGAATTTCAACATTCCAGATAAAATAGCATAAACTAGAAAAGTGAACAACAGACGTAATCATTCCAATGTGAGAGTCATAAATAAACCACACACATGAATATATAAATATGAATATCCACACATAAATGTTCACAGTTTACTTAATCAAAAGTTAAATGAGATAACCACAAGAGCTAACATCCTACAGATCTTTGTCCTTAGCTATGCCTTCTTTGAGTTGTTGAGCTAAGAATTTTTTGCTTTGTCGCTCAAAATACTCCTTGGCTTAGGATAGTATCTCGGAGGGGAGCTTTGTTTGCCACAGTGTTGCTTTTGAAGAACAGGTTCTTTTGGCTTCATACATTTGTGTGCTGCTCCCACTCGTATTGGCTATATACGTCATTCCTTTTGACTTGCCCTCCTTGTAGTAATGCAAAGGTGTCCAAGATGATATTCTTTGATACGGACTCCATATTTCGTTTCTCACATCCTCCACCAAAAATCTGATCTTCTTTTCAGCTGGTGTTTCTTTGAAGTTCCTTCTTTGATTTGCCTTTTTCTTTGGCTTTTTGCCAAGGCATCTTGGTCAAACCAGCTTCTTCTTTCACAGCCCCTCCGCAGCTTTCTTCAACTCGACTTCGCCCAGTTGTACTTCTTCAGTCCTTATATTACCCTTAGTAGTACCAGCACGACCTTCATCCTCAGGTGGAGCAACAGGGACATGTATTCCCGATGCTTCTGTTACCATCCAGTGGGCCGTTTCAAACACGTACCTATTCGAATTATTGAATTTGTATTTGTCAATTATTTTATTAAGTTGATTAAAGGTGCAGTTATGATGTGGTAGTTTTGAAAGGCATACCTATTGGTCTGATCGAAGTTTAGAAGTACTAACTCTGAAGCCTGCCATCTTAGCGTTATACGCTTCCTCCCCCTTTTTGGCTTCGGCGGCTATAGAGTTTGTATAGGAATGCAAAGAGGCATCAATGTGCTTCACGGTTTTACTGAAGTCATCCAGCAGAGATTTATGATTTGCGTTCAGCGTTACCATGTTGCCATCGAATTTTCGTATGCTGTCTGCCACAATATGTGCGTTTTATTGACTATAGCCAGATCGTCAGTATTCTTCTTCAGTCCTTGCATGAGAAGAGATACGGCTGTGCCTGCCTCTGTATATTTTTCATCAAATTTCTTTTCCATCACATCTAGTTTGTGGTTGATCTGAACCACATTCTTAAGCATGAGATCCTCAGACTCCCGCAGTCTCTTGAGCACTTTGTTGTGCGATTTCGCAAACGTATCCTTGAGCTCATCAAGCATTCCTTGGACAAAATTAACAGTGTGGTTTGCTAGGTTTGCTTGAAGTGGATGAGCTGCAGGCAGACCCTGGTCAGGCTCCCCCGCAGAAGCACTGGGAGAGCTGGATAGTAGTATGGAGTCCACAGGGGAACAAAGGATTGCTCCCCCTCTATCCTTGCATCTGACTGCTTAGGAGCTTGTTCCTCAGATGGAACCTCAGCATCCTCCTGAGAATCTGCTGCTTTCTCATTCTCTGGTACTTCTTCCTCTATCTCAGTCTCCAAGTGATCATGCTTATCGGCAGAGTTGTGGACATCTTCTTCTACTTCTCCTCTATCTCCTCATCAGCCACGTCATCTCCCAGATCATCGTCGATAAGAGCTGCCTCATCGTTCTCAACCTCCTCATCATCTGCGACTTCATCTGCCACCATCTCCACAGCTTCTTTAGCTATCAGAGAAATGTCAGATAAGATGTTTGCAGAACTGGTTACAGGCTCCCCCTCAGTTCCTGCAATCAGGGCGTCAGGAACTTCACTAGGTGTTGCCACGAAATCTGCTGAAGTTCTGTTGTCCTCGGCAGGAGATTCTTCTTGTTCAACTACCACTGCAGCTTGCCCTATGAGTCGCTCCCATCTGTCAAATACGCTGGAGTCCATTTTCTTCAAATAATGCAAAGGAACTCCTTTGCTCATGTCGAACCTATCTCCGTTCAACTGATTGAGAAATAGGCTGATGATTCTTCCAAAACTTGGAGATCTGAGAGTGTCCTTAATCTTCTCAAAAAGCATGGCCCCCAAGTTGAATCTCTTTCGACAGACTATCACCACAAGAATCTTGAACATGTCAGCTGAGATGTGGTCGTGTGAGCCGGGTTTGCATATCAGTACTTTCCCAATGATGTCGGACAAGAGTTTCCCCTCCTCATTCATTTCTTTTCTCTTTATCGATTTGGTTCCCCTAGCTAGCCACAGAATAATAGGGTCCTGGCTCTATCATGTTCCTCCAGATAATCCTCGTGCTCAGAACTGGAGAGCTGCAAGCATTGAGTCAGTTTCTTTGCAGACATCTTGATCCTTGCACCTGCAACCTTACTCTTGATAATAGAGTCTTCATTCCAAAGTTTGGCGGTTGCGAAGAACTCCATCACTTCCTTATCCAGAATTTTGCAGGGGTGCTCCAGTACAAACGTGAGTCCAGCCTCCTCCAGCATGATGATGATGTTTCTGAACTCATCTGAGGCATGTGAGAACCCGGTTCGAACCAACTCACATCCAGTGACCAGGCCGGCGGTGGTCTTTGGAGCCATAGCAAACCTAGGGAGGGAATCCAAGTTTACGCCTAATCAGAAATCAAAAGGGAAGCTATACTAACAGTGAGTCACTATAAGGGAGAGGAATGGTTACCCAAATGCGGAGAAGCGAGAGTCGACGGAGACGATGGAAAGCCTGGAGGAGCTCGTGCCCTTGTTTGATCGAAACGCGGAGAATGAAAGCTTGGACGAGCGCCCTGGACGCGAGAAGAGAGGTCTACAGAATCCGGAACGAGGTCGATGAGATTTGGAACCTAAGATGTGGAAAGTCGCCGGGAGGAGGGAAGGAAGGATCGGCGGGATTCCTGAGGAATATCGACGGGTTTCTCTGCGAAGTGCGGAAGATGAAGAGTCGGCGGGAGTATTTCTAAATAGAAATCAACGGGATTGGAGGCATACCGGATTCTCGAAATCTTGTGTTATCAAAGGTTTGAGAAATCTTCTAAATATATGTATTTCTTAATCTTCGGAATATATATGTTTCTTAATACACGAATCTATAGAGGGTTTGGAAGGAGTTTTCCACACAGAATTAGGAGGCATATTAACCTTGGTATACCAAGGACAATAACCGTGGCAGGCAACTTTAATGGATTATTTTTCGATTGAGATATACACAATCTTCTTGATGTCAGTTGTAAGTTTTAGTGACTTCTAGTGGCGTATCTTCATTAATTTTCAGTGGGCTGACTTAGGCCTGTTGAGGTTCATTCTCGAATCTACCAGTGTATTTATAGATAAATCTTTAACAATGTATCTAAAGGTTATTTTTACAATCTTAATCTTTCCTTAGGTGAACAAGCATATAAGTGTAAGTCTATACATGACCATTTACTTTTGAGATAGGGAATTCATGACTTAGTGTGGATATGTAGACATACATATATACATTTTTGTAAAAATCGATGCACTATAGCTCATATATTGAAGTTGATTGCAATTACCTGAGATTGAAAGATGTACCATTTAGAACTTCTGCTCAAGGCACACCAGGTGGTTAACTTGAAAGTTCACCTAGTGTCAACTTGAACGTGCCCGTGTTGATGCCACTGCTCCTTTTCCAGATACTTGTTCCACGACATTTTTGGAACATCTCCTGTCTGGTTCCCATTAGGTTTACGGGAACCTAGACCACCCTGCAGGAAAGAGTTATCTTGCCTTAGCAACCCAATAAGTATTGGGTCCTAGGTTCCTGTTAGTATAATAATTGGGATGCCTCCCCTCAGGGATCCTGGAGGGAGGACTAACATTGCCTCGAGGATGTGGAAGTCCCCTTGCCTTTGACACATAAGGGTTGTGCCTACAATCTATGGCAAAATGACCCACTTTGCCACAACACCAACATTCATGAATTGTTTGTACCGTCGTTTGTGACCTGAACCGGTGACTGAGGTAGTCAAGGACCTAGGTCTAAACGGGACAAAGCCGGATCTGTTCTCAAAATTGCCTCTTCCATCGTGACACTTGGAAGGGTGGAAGGAAGGCGTGTAGTGAGCGTCATGGGGCCTTGGAGATGGTGCCTTCCTTTCAGTCAGCACCCTATCAGAGGCCCCATGAGCACTAACTGCATGACTTCTAACCCCTTTTTTGTGTCCTAGGGTGGTGAGAGGCGCAGTGAGAGCTAATATCAGCAGATTCATGCAGAGTTGGGCTGTGGCCGAGAATACAAAGGTTCAGAACGAGCCGTAGGCATTCTCTCAAGGGTGGCCATGACAGCCCTTGCATTATGGGTGCTTCCACATGATGGCAGATCACCCTTGCAGTGACCACGGTTGTTCCTGTGATCATACCTGTAGGCATGATGAGTACCCTTCCTTTCTGGAGTGGGGGGTCTAAATACCGTTTCCCCTTTTCTCCATGACTTAATAATTTGGGAGATCCACCCAATTTCTGCTTTTCTCTTGATAGCATCAATCTTGGAAAAATGAGAAACTATCCTCTTCCCGGTCTCTAGACGACTCTCTAGATCCGAGATCTTTGAGTCCTTTACTTTGATGGATTCCAGTTGGAGATTCATCAAGATCTTCAGCTGAGCAATCTCCTTAGCTTGTTCCTCAATAAGTAAGTTGCTCGTCTGAAGGGCACTCAAGGGAATCAAGATTTTCAATCTTTTGATGGAAGCTATCTGTATCCCTTGCATCACTGGAAGGACTACTCTCTAAACTATTCCTGTCTTCAGGAACTTCAAGAGGAGAGGGGCATGAGGAAGAAGTTACCTGCTTCTGACTTTGTTGTTCAGGGTTACCATCCAGATCGGCAGAGACTGTTGAGTCAGCTTCATCAGAACTGCTTTCCTCAGCTTCTTCTTTAGTCTTTGACAAGGACACAGGAGCCCTGATACTGACATATTGATCATGCCCTTCATCTTCAGAAATAAGGACCCCTACATAGGCTTCATCCTCTTGCTGACAACTGGTCCCAGCTTTCTCTGATCCCTCCATGAGGTCTGAGATGGTTTACCACATGGACTTGGCCATCCTACACTTGTCCACTCTTGAACGAGATACACCAGACCATACGTCAGTGATGATCTGACGTATTAACTTGTCCAAGTTGTACAGTGAGAGCTCGGTCTCAGACATATCTTCGGAATTCTTGGGGATTTGGATATCCTTTCCAGAATCAGAAGCCTTCATGGGAATGAAGGGACCCTCTTCCAAGATGATTGACGTCCGAGGGTCGATGGCCTCCAGATGAAACATAACTCTAATCTTCCAGATAGGGTAATACTCTGTTGTGCACGCAGGGAGTCTCAGAGGAGGGACATCAAATTCCAGCTCCATGCTTGAGTCTCGTCTTCTAGTTGACACTAGAGGCAGGATCTTGATCAAGGTGTTAACCTTATTGCTGAGTAACCTCTCTCTGATACCACTTGAAAGTCAACTTAGTGTCAACTACTTACACCTATGGGGGGGGATAGGTGTCTTTGCAGCGTATGTGCGGAATTAAAGTGTTACCTGCACAAGAAAACAAAACCACACAGCACAGAAGGTACACAAGCAATTTATAGTGGTTCCCCGATTTGGGTACGTCCACTTTCCCACTTCGACCTATCTCCCAACCAGGGACGACTCGGTCACTTCACCAACAGGATTGAAATCCAATCCTTGCACTAACGGAAGGAACCCTTCCACACATAGGAGTCAACACTCCTACTACACGGGTTGCACCCAACCCTACAACTAGAGACCAATCGGTCCTTTACAAAGAATTGAAAATGGCTTGTAAGATATACAAACAACGTATGGAGACTAAGGTGTCCCTCTTCGTTCGACGACGAGTTCTTGAAGTCAACGAAGAGTCCACAACCCTAGATCTCTCTTGGAGAGAATCTTCTCTAAATCGACGGCTTCAACAAGAGAGGTGGTGATGCTGTGTAGATCCAATCTTCTTAGCTAAGTCGGCAAGGTCTTCAAACGGTCACACTAGGATCGATCGTCTCGATCGATTCGGATGGAGAAGGTTTCCCGATCACAAATCAAGAGACAAAAGATCTCTGGATAGATGCGTGAGACGCTGTGCCCGACTAGGCTTCTGTCACCGGGAGAGGTAACGAAAACCCCGATCAACGGTGGCGAGCAACTAGCGAGAGGCGGAGAAGGTCGGCCGAGCTCTCTTCCGATCTAGGGCTCGACGGCGGCTTCTTTTCTTCGATCTGTAATCCGTCCTTTTACTGTTCACAAATACAGCATATTTATACCTTAGGTCATGAAGATGACCGTTGTGGGCCCCACCAGCAATAAGACCTAAGTCCGGTTCAAAATCCCGTAGATGACGTGGACTGGTCCAGACAGAGTCGGAAAAATACCCAAGTCAAATTCGGCGAGAATCGTGGGTGATTCTCGACGAATCGGCGAGAATCACTTACGATCTCGCCGAATTCTACTTAGAGAATTCTGGCTGCACAGGTTATAGAGGCCGGGGAGAATCGGTGGGAATCACCTTGGATTCTCGCCGACTCGTCGAGAATGCAATCGGCGAGTCAATTCTCGACGATTCTGCCTTAGATGATTTTTCTGACTGCGTCGAGACAGCCAGACCAACCGAAAAGAATCAACTAGTGATTCTCGACGACTCGTCGAGAATCACTGGTGATTCTCGACGAATCGGTGAGAATCACTTAGTGATTCTCGACGATTTACACTTAGACGATTCTCGTCTTTCAACCCGTGAGATGGTCTTTGGCCCATCCTTGCTCCTTGTCTGCACTTGCTTTATCATAGCCCTATACTTGAAATTAAGTACACCCAATAGAGAGAGTACACGTAGGACAACACACTGATCTGCTCAATGAGGGATTACGTTGCACAGACCCGTGTATATTGACCCACTGCACCCTGACATTGGTGTGTACTTAGCATGGAATAACTGCAAGCACAACTAGAAGAAATTCATCAAATACATAGTGAATTCATCTTAGCTTTGATAGGAGGCTTCCTCAAATCCAGATAATTGTGGATACAATACCCAACACTTAAGCAACATTTTTCATGGCTAAATCGGGTTTCAACAAGAACCTGGAAGCATTAATGGCGGAAAACAGAGATAACAACAAGAAATTTCTACTTGGCAAGGGCTAGGAGCACTACTTGCCTCGATTTCCAGAAAGGTCTTGACCTACTTTTCTGCTTCCCTATGGATCTAACAGCAAACACCTAACCGAGCTTGACTGGACATTTTTTTCGGAGAGGGAGAGGGGTCAAACGAAATTATACAACACCATAGAAGGGCACGAAATGGAGAAAGCTTACCGTCGAAATGGAGATCTAGGGGAGAGCAACCGAGATCTACCCTCGGAACAAAAATCCGACCGCTAGAACTCCGGGAATCGGCGGTTGAAGGCACAGCTGCCCGCCGGTTTTCTTCGCTCACGAACAGGACAACAGTTTTATTTCACAGAAGGAGGCGATGAATAGTCTCGTTTTTAACTTAAGACTATATATACATAGACACGTCTATTCAGCCTTAATTGTTACTTAAAAAAAACCGCAGGATTCATTTCAAGCTAGCCTATTATAAGCCGCCATCCATGCATGCTGCCACCTTTTCACGCACAAAAGCAATAACTGCTTACCTACTGGCCGCAAGTTTAAATCACCCAGTTTTTTTTTGACCGCTGGATTTCATTTTATAGCTTTATTAATTACTTAATTGCATTTATTATTATAACACACCAAAACGACGCGAAAAACTGAACCACCTCGGAATCCGACAAATTGCACCGTAGCTAATTACTTAATACAAACGCAATGAGACGTCGAAATTAATTTTCGATGAACAGAACTTGAGTTATACCCACCCAAAGTTAAAATACCAGCATCCCCCGAGAGGCCACACCGGGTCACCAAAAACAACCCGGCTTGCTAGGGAGATCTTGCCAATAGACTACAAAATGGGCCACTCAGTTCTAAGGAGTTAATACCACACTCCACAAATCCCACAAGCCAAGAAAACGCGTCGACATAATGCCAAGCAAGAATTAAATAATCACAGAAAAATCGGGGCGTTACACGCACTATTATCCATTTTTCAAATTCAGTTTGGGGTGATCACACGACCAGTGGACATAGTGCGCACAACCTCCGATCATGCACCACTGCTCGTTCGCATTTATCCCATTTTTCTAGTGTTCTGCCATTGCTAATCACACGGTCATGGGATCTAGTGCGCATGACCTCTGGTCGTGCGCCATTGATCGTGTACATATATATTAATTTTTTCTGTCCAGCTAAAGGTTTGTCAGGAGCAGATTGCACGATCATCAACCGTCAGGGCACACCACCACCGGTCATACGCAATTGATCGTGCACTTTATTTTCTGTTGACTGTATTTAAGCCTGTGATCCCGCGAATAAGGGCACGCAATTTCATTTTTCGGCACGCTACTGCGTGCGAAGCACCGTTTCTCTCCCCCACAGGTCCTCAACTCATCTTCACCCTACAGGAAGCCTTCTCCGGCGATCCGAAGTCATCTTCAACCATTCGGAGAGTTCACGGCCACCAGTAGTGTGCAACATAGATCTTTTGGTACTTATCGTTTGGGAAAAAAGGGAAAAAAGATCGAATGAAAGGGAAGAAGACGGAGGTAGACAAATGAATAAACAACCTATTTACCTCAGGAAGCAACCACGGTCTGAGTCAGAGAAGTGGACAGACAACCCACCATTCTAGCCAAGAACCATGGCTAGGCTTTCCACCTTTCGGTTTATTCTACCTCTTCTCCATAGTGGATTGTACTATAAAGCATGTAATGAACCTGAACTTGCTTTTATTTGTCTATGAATAAAGTTTGCCTGGGTTAGTTACATCCTCTTTTTTAGTTGTGATGCACTCGCCTCTATTCAAATCCACTCCACTCGCACACTAGAACCACTCTAGCAAAGGCTAGTGTTCGTGGTTGAAGAGGTGATTATGACCCTCACTCTTTGCACGTGTGGTCATTCCATCTGCTTTCTCTCCGTCCATTCGCCGCATGAAGCACGGCATAGCAGCCTGCACTAGTTCTATCAACCAAGCGAAGCGGGGCTTACGACCCACATTAGTTTTCTTTTTGTTTTTTTAGTATTAGGAATCAAAAGCCAACCTTTGTAGTTTCGTTTAACTCTTAGTAATGATCTTTCTACGCACGATATCACGATACCCAAACTGCATTCCCTCGAGATCGACATTCGGGGAAGTTATTCCCTAAATTATTACTTGACAGCGACTGGTGCACTTGCTTACGCATAAAGTTTTTGGCATTGTTGACGGGGAATGCAGAAGTAGAGTGATTTTTGTTGTGTATGAGGTCGTAGATAAGTGATTACGAAATTTTGTTATTTTATTTTTTTTGGCAACTATCTGATGGTTGCATGGGAGTAGTTGTTGGAATTAACTCTCATTTACCTTTGATCATATGGATTGCTTTGTGATTTCTACAGATTTAGTTGAATTTGTGTCTCGCGGAAGATCCTTTTGTGGAGTCTCAAGGAATGACGTTGATAATTTGCAGTACTTTCGTGAAGTTTGCAACACATTGAATTACGAAAAGGAGAAGTCGGATTGGGTCAAGAAGCGATTATTCCCATTTTCACTTGTTGGAATGGCAAAGATATGGTATAGCGTTTTCCTAACTGGCCTGATTGTGTCATGGGGCAGGGTTAAAGAAGTGTTTTTAAAGAAATTCTACCCCCGCGAGTGACTATGGTAATTGCACAACGAGCTGCTTCTATTTTCGTAATGGGATGGTGAACAACTGATAGAATCCCGGGAGAGATATCAAAAATTGCAATATTTCTATTTTGGGAATAGTCCGTCCGAAGCAACACAATTTCAAATGTTCTACTTTGGGGTTTCAACTCAGTACAAACACTACTATGATTTAGCGGCAGGAGGATCCTTTCTCTTTAAGAGCTGTGCCGAAGCATGGGAGATAATTGACAGAATATCGCAGACCAGTGGAATGTGGCGCACATCTGTGGAGAAAGTTGAGGAGGTCAGTTCGATCGGAGCAGAGAATTGTGGGAAGGACGAACCCTCTCAGGAACTCATCACCGCAATTTTACAGTAGTCCACTGAAACTGTGAATTCCATGCAACTTCGCAGTGGAAAGTCAACTGCAATTAGTAAGACTCAGTTGGAGTCATCAGAAAGGCAATGTAAAGAACCCATTGAACAAACGAACACCGAAGATCGCAATAAGGCTCAACCTTCAGATATTGTAACTCCAGTTACAGACAAGATTTACTCCCCTTTTCCTCATCGATTAAAGGACAGGAGGAAGGAAAAACAATTTGTGAAATTCAAAGAAATGATGAAAGGATTGCAGGTGAACATTCCGCTAGTAGACGCTCTTATCCAAATTCCGCAGTATACAAAATATGTAAAATTTCTGCTAGCGCAGACGAAATGGTTTGAGAGTGCAAATATGTTTTCAACTGTGGGTGATGGAGTCGTCTTTTCTATGGAGCATTGACCCACGAAGTTAAAGGATCATTGACTTACATACTTCCTTGCACGATTGGGAATTCTGGTTGTCATCGTGCATTATATGATTCTGGGGCCTCTATCAATTGGATGCTTCTCTACCTCTTCTTGGAACTGGGAATGGGAAATTTGAAGCATACCAACATTACAATTCATTTAGCTAACCGATTAAGGAAGAAGCCCATGGGGATTGTTGAGGATCTCGTCGTTGTAGTTAACGACTTGGTTTTCCCGGCTGACTTCGTCATTGTGGACATCTTTCCAGATTCCACAGCACCTCTTTTTCTGGGAAGGCCATTCCTAGCCACGACACGAGCGATCATTGATGCTGAAAAGGGTATGCTAACATTGCGCGTCAGAAATTCGAGGACCACATTCAATATGTATAAAGCCGCGAGGAGGGATTTCTAAGAGGAGAAGGGGGACATAGAAATCATCAGCAGCACTACCCATGAACCCCATCCACAATTATATGCCGACGATAATGAGGAGTTTTAGTGGGACATAAATGGAATGGAAGTCAAACAGATTGAACACTACCCAAACCAAATTCCCCAGACTATATCTGCTAAACATCATCAATCTCACCCAAACTTTCCTCTTAAACCTCTTCCACGCATTAAAGTATGTATTTTTGGGAGAAAATCAGAAATACCCGATAAACATTTCAGTGTTTCTTTCTCCTGTAGAAGAGGATCGTCTCGATGGTGTTCTACGGTCACATAAATTGGCTTTCAGATGGAACATACAAGATTTGAAGGGAATTAGCCCAACAGTTTGCATGCACAAAATCCTGTTAGATGAAAGCGTCAAGCCTTCTGCACAACCGCAATGGTGGTTGAACCCTAGGATACAAGAGGAAGTGCAGAAAGAAGTGATAAAGTTATTTGATGCTGGAATCATCTACCCTATCAACAACAGCAAATGGGTAAGTCCTATTCATGTAGTGCCATAAAAAGGGGGAATCATGATGGTAGAAAATAAATGTTGCGAACTGCTACCTACCAGGACGATCATCGAAATGAAGTGTATTGAGTTACAGAAAGCTCAACAAGGCTACGCGCAAAGACCATTTTCCACCCCCGTTCATTGATCAAATGTTTGAATGGTATGTCGGAAAGAATATTATTGCTTCCTTGACGGATACTAAGGGTACAACCAAATTCCCTCATCGAACCTGAGATTAAGAAAAAAAACAACATTCACCTACCCTTCTGGTACATTCACATTCAGAGGATGCCTTTCGTACTGTGCAATGCTCCTGCGACCTTTCAACATTTAATGCTGGCTATCTTCCATGACATGTTTGGAAGTTTTTAAAGTTTTTATGGACGACTTTACTCTTTTTGTGTAGATTTTGATACGTGTTTGGATAACCATGCAACCGTTCTGAAATGTTATGAAGACACCAATCTGGTGCTGAATTGGGAGAAATTCCATTTCATGGTAGATAAGGGTATAGTCCTTGGACACGAAGTGTCATGCATGGGTATGGCGGTGGATCAAGCTAATGTTGAAGTCATCAAAAGTGCCTCCTCCAACATTTGTGAAAAGGGATCCGTAGCTTCTTTGGGCATGCAAATTTTTCCGACGCTTCATTAAAGACTTCTCCTCTATCGCGAAACCGCTGAGAAATCTTCTTGTAAAGATATGTAATTCAAATTGACAAAAATTGCTTGCAAGCTTTTTGTAAATAGAAAGCTGCTTTAACTAGTTCCCCAGTTCTCACGTCCTCAGATTGGACATTACCATTCGAATTGATGTGCGACGCGAGTGATTTCTCTATCGGAGCGGTCTTAGGATAGAGAAGAATAATTTTTCCACATAATTTATTATTCCAAGTCATACTTTGAATGATGCTCAATGGAACTACACCACTACTGAGAAAGAGCTATTTGAAGTGTTTTTTGCATTGGAGAAATTTCACACCTACCTAATGTTATCGAAATTCATGTGTACACCTATCATGCTACTCTAAGTACCTCATGCAGAAAAAGGATGCAAAGCCACGACTCATCCGATGGATTTTAATGCTGCAAGAGTACGATTGGAAGTGCGGGATAAGAAAGGAGTTAAGAATGTTATTGCGGACCATCTATCGCGATTGGAAACGCATGACACTTCACAACATGAAGACGCTATAATTTCTGACTCATTTCCCGATGAGACTCTTTCTCTTTAACAACGAAACATAGTAAGGCTCCCTGTTTGCTGACTTAGCTAACTTCTTGTGTGTGGAAAATAGCCTCCTAATCTATCCTTCAAGAAAAAGAAGAAGTTTCTCTCGGATGGTAAGTATTACTTCTTGGAGGATCCGCTATTGTTCCTCACTTGTGCAGACGACATCATCAGAAGGTGTGTCCCGAAAATCTGAACAAGGATCGATTCTTCAGCACTGTCACAATCGTGAGGCAGGTGTTCATATGGGAGCGGCTTAAGAACATTACATAAGGTTCTACAATGCGGGTTCTACTGGCCAACTTTGTTTTAGAGACGCTTACATTCATATGAAGGAATGAATTAATGTCAACGGGCTGGAATATATCAGAAAAGATGAAATGCCCCTCAACAATATGTTAGTCTGTGAGCCTTTTGATATTGGGGTATTGATTTTATGGGGCCCTTCCTTCATCGTTTGGAAAAAAAATATATCCTCGTGGTAGTTGATTATGTCTCGAAATGGGTGGAAGCTAAAGCAGTAGCCGCCAATGATGGCCGCACCGTGCTACAATTCTTGCACAAGCACATTTTATAAGATTTGGATCCCCGCGCTCTATCATCTCAAACAATGGAAGCCATTTCTGCAACCGACAGTTCTCTAATCTCTTGAAGCGATTTGGAGTTCATCATAGGGTCGCTTTGGCCTATCACCCATAAACATGTGACAAGTGAAGTTTCTAATAGGGAATTGAAAAGGATTATAGAAAAGTCTATTCTTGGGAATAGAAGGGATTGGGCGAAGAGAGTAGATGAAGCAATATGGGCATACAAGATTGCTTATAAAACCCATATTGGAATGTCCCCATACCAGCTTGTTTTGGCAAATCATGTCACCTGCCAGTGGAGTTAGAACACATGTCTCTATGGGAGACCAAACTTCTGAATATGTATCTCACCACAGCTGCTAAAGTGATGTTGGCGAAAACTAAATGAAATGGATGAATTCAGGTTACTCGCTTATGAGAATGTGCATAACTACAAGGAGCGAACTAAGTGATTGCATGACCGATATATCGTACATAAGGATTTCAAATATGGAGACAAGGTCCTATTATACAACTCTTGCTTGAAACTATTTCCTTGCATTTTGAAGTCAAGATGGAGTGGACCTTTCATAGTGATCGAAGTGTCACCGTTTGCAGCGATTGAAGTTAATGGTCAAAATATATGGACATTCAAGGTTAATGGAAAAAGGCTGAAGCACTACGTTCAAGGGGAGACTATAGATCAAGGACAAGTTATGGACTTAGAGACCCTGCCGAAGATGTCACTTGAATCATATTCTCAGTTATTTAGTTCAAATAATCTGTTTTGTAATATAAACTAAATCTTATTTTATTTTTGAGAGCGCGTTATAATACATGTTTTCAGTCTACATTAAGGACGGTAAACAAAAGGGCTCTTGGGAGACAACCCAAGTAGGACCACTTGGTCCTGTTTTGTGTGCTGTAATTTTTTGTGTATTTATATTTTCTAAGTTTACGTGGGATCTCTAATTCGCAGGTGCTGGAAATTTTTGAAGCGTGGAAAAATAGCCGCTAATGGACAACCTCGAAGCATGACTAGTACGATCATTTTTGAGCATAGGTACTTCTACCCCTAGCTCTTTATATTATTTGGAATGTTTAGTTTTACGAGTTGTCGTATTTATTTCTGGGGGAGAACATTCCTGTGGTCACTACACGAGCACACTTTTTATAGCATACAAGTTTGTTATTTATTTATTTAAAAATCACTGTAGCACATACTGAATCACCCACACGAGTGCACACTCTCTTATTTGTGTGTTTCCGCACACTAATATTCGGGTCATGGTCGTGAAGTTGGATGGTAGCATAGAGGATTGCAAGCCGGGGTGTGATGTTGACTCATGAGTGCTCTAGTAGAGTACTCACATTTGCATCAAGGAATTATTAGTATGATTAGATTTTTATTTAAGCATCAAATTATAATTAGTTAATTTGCCTAGATTTTAATTTATTTTACTCAATTGATGAATATGGTTGAATTATGTGGTTGCACGATGTCGGGTATAGGAAAGCGATAAGGTGCGTGTTGCTCGAGTCGGGAGGAAAGTTTACCTTTCTCATGGGCTAAGAACATGCCCCAAGCGACTCTTGAAGCATAGGTACGTACGACTCACAAGCTGAGCATGACATAGGCCATCAATATTGCTAGTTTGAGCCTTGTTTACCTTGTCCTAGCTGCTAACCATTGCAAGCCATGTTTGAGCATACCCCTCCTTTGATTCAGCTCCACCTTCATTCACCAAATACTAAAGCCAATCCTCCTATCGCAACACAATCCATGAGCTCCTATGAATTTATTATTTTGATGAGGTATGATGTGTGGAATTTAAGTCATGTGGTGGATGAGTACAAGAAATTCTACTTGCTAAAATGTGGGATTGAAAAAGAAAATAAAAGAAAAAGGAGAGATTGAAAAGGAAATCTAAAAAGAATACCTACTTTGAGAAATAGAATTTCCCCATCAATGTTTTAATCATGATATTGGTCGAGTTAGGCCATATACACACCCGGTTTTCAAGCTAAAGTCTGCGGGTGTGTCACTCGTGCGATTCTGACAGGCTGTATTGGTTTAGCTTGTTGTTTGCTTGCTTGGTTGCGTGTCGCCTCCATGTTTATCTTTGACAACCACAACTTTAGCCTAAGCCCGATTTGATCCTACTATTCCTATCGATTCTTCTCATGAGTTCGATAGCGTCATGGGAGAAGAGTGCACCTGGGCAAGCTTATGGACCTCGACGTTGATGGATTTTAATGGAGATACTCTTGATTTCTGGTCTTAGGCAACACTCCCCTGAGTGGCTCGCTTACTTTCGTATCGTGCGTAACCCCACGATTCCCCAAATTTTCATTTACGCATTAAGACTATTATAGATTAGCTAGCTTATTTAAATTCTTCTTCTACTGAATCTTTATGCATGCGGTTAAAAAAATTCGCAAATCACCCAGTGTTTTCAATTATCTTGGTTAGCTTCAGTTTTCATGACCCGCCGGATTTTTTTGCTTGAAACGCGCAAATCCGTACGTATGGGGGTGTGATGAGTCTAAGTTATATACATATTTTTGGACTCATCTGGGCAAGTTTTCTCAATGATTCACTACACTTGAGAACCATAATTGTTCATATTTGTTACTATATCAATTCTATATTCTGTGTACTTTAGGGCCGTTTTCAGTGTGATTTTGTAGTTATTTGTACTTTTGCCCTATTCTTGGTGTGTTTTTGGTGTCTAGAGAAATGTGGAAATGCCAATTTTGGTGGCTCTTCAGTTTTTACTATTGGTACAAAGGTCGTATGAGTGTTTCAGGATTGTTTGGGAATGTTTTTCTCCAAGGGGCACTGATCGTGCGGTTTTTTACACCTGCACGGTGCGTAGAATCCTTAGTGGCACGACACACGGGTCATGCACAATCAGTTCATCGAACCCAAAATGGTACAGGAACACTGCACACGATCATTAGATCAATAACGCAAGACCATTGGTTATGAGCCCCAGATCGTGTAAAACTATTCTCCATTTTCCCAAGGTCTGTCTTGGGCGATCGCACGACCATTGGACATAGTGCGGCTTATCTCCGGTCATGCGGCACAGCTCGGAGCGCAATTGTCCCATTTTTCTGGGAGTTTCTGCCATTGCTAATTGCACGATCATGGGATCCAGTGCGCACGACCACTGGTCGTGCGCCATTGATCGTGCACACATATATTAATATTTTTTGTCCTTCTATAGGTTTTTTATTGAGCAAGAGCGCACGTTCATCAACCGTCAGTGCGCAAGACCACCGGTCGAGTGTCACTGATCGTGAGCTCTAATTTTTTGCTGACCGTATTTAAGCTCGTGCTTCCGCGAATTAGGGCACACAATTTCATTTTCTAGCCAGCTGCTTGTATGCGAAAAACCGTTTCTCTCCCCCATAGGTCCTCCACTCATCTCCACCCACCGGGAAGCCATCTCAGGATCCGAAGTCATCTTCAACCCTTCGGTGAGTTCCCAGCCACCAGCAGTGTGCAACAGAGATCTTTTGGTACAAACTCATTTGGGAAAAAGGGAGAAAACACTGAAGGAAAGGGAAGAAGAGGGAGAAAGACAAATGGATTTACAATCCTTTACCTCCGGAAGCAACCACGTTCTGAGTCGAGATGTGGAATGACAACCCACCATTTCGGCCAAGAACCACGACTAGGCTTTCCCCCTTTGGTTTATTCTACCTCTTCTCCATTGTGGATTGTACTCTAAATCTTGTAATGAACCTTAACTTGCTTTTATTTGTCTATGGATAAAGTTTGCTTGGGTTAGTTACATCCTTATTTGTTAGCTATGATGCACTCGCCTCCATTCACATCCACTCCACTCGGGCACTAGAACCACTCTAGCATAGGCTAGTGTTGATGGTAGAAGAGGTGATTAAGACCCTCACTCTCCACACATGTGGTCATTCCATCCGCTTGCTCTGCATCCATTCACCTCACAAAGCAAGGCATAGTGACCTGCACTAGTTCCATCAACCAAGCGAAGCGGTGCTTACAATCCGGATTAGTTTCTTTTTGTTTTTTAGCATTAGGAATCAAATGCCAACCTCTTTTATTTTGTTTAACTCTTAGTAACGATCTTTCTATGATGTTATCACAATACCCAACTTGCATTACCTGGAGATCAACATTCAGGGAAGCTATTCCCAAAATTATTACTTGACAGCGATCGGTGCACTTGCCGACGCATCACTGGTCACCACATTAAGTTTTCCTTTCCCTTTGTCCTGGTTTGGTAGTGGTGACAGCTCTCGAAGCAGGGCAGGCTATAGTGGGGACTGTGCTTGGGGGCATGAATTCTTTAGGTGCCCCTCTAACCCGTACTAGAAGCAAGTCTTTTTCTTCAACCAGCAACGACTCACGTCATGTACCTTCTTTATATAGGACATGCACACCAGATCTCCTTTGGGTGCACATTGGATGGAGAGCACTTGTTGCGGCTTCTAAGTTGCAGTCCACTTATAATACCTTTTGTAAAGGTGTCTCGATTTACCACATGAAGCTATATATTTCTCTACCTTTCTTTTGGAAGCAGGGCAAGATACCTTAGAACTTCCATCATCTTCAGCCTTTCTCTTTTCTTTCCTAAACACTGCGCCCTGATTCTTGGCATTTTCGATAGCCTCAACCGTCAAAGCGTCTTCTACTGCCTCAGCATAACCTTCTGCTCTATAAGTGCATGCCCACTGTTGGACATCGCTTCTTAGTCCTCCTAGGAAACATTTCACTCTTCCCGCCTCTAAATCTACAATATCAGGGGCAAAACTGCTTAATTTACGAAACTAAATCTCATATTAGCTCACCATGAGCTGTCTCTGCTTCAGATGTAGAAAATTATTCATCAAAACGGTCCGGCTCGACCGAGCGTAGAAACTTTTTTGGCAGTATCTTCTTAAAAGACTCCCAAGAGAATCCTTCCTTCAGACTCTCCTTTTACCAAATCCACCAGCTCTTCGCCAGTCCTTTTAGCTAGTAGGCTGCAAATAATACACCATTTGGTCTTCTGCAATCCCCGAATACAAGAACATCTCCTCGGAAGCGATGATCCAAATCATCCAAAACCATAAAGTTGGCATTCCCTTCGTACGTAGGAGGTTCCCAACCGCTGGAAGTGTGAAAAAACAATTCATCTCTGGTGGTAGCATCACTAGTGTTGCACTAAAGGAACAGGAGTACCGGTTAGGGCTTAACCCATGGCAGGATCTTGCGCTAAGGGTTGTTGCGCGGGAACGGCAAACAACAAAATCTGAATTTGTGATTACATCGCAACTACTTGCCTCGACAGAGCCTTGTTTTTCTGACTCAGACTCTCGATCAACACAACGCTTTATGCACCTGACGACTTACACTCCGACTGGGGAGTCGACCAAGTAGCAATATGCTTTGGACGCATCTATAAAAGGGCAAACGAACAAATCGTCAAAATCCTAGCTTACAACTAGGACACACAACAAATAGCTCAGACCATACTTAAAAGACACTTACTTATGCTGCAACTTGCTCTGGGATTTTTATAATGATGTTATGACCTAGGATGATATCCTTCTCATCCTATTGACTCATGTGCCTATGATATGAATGCATGGATTCTTTATTCTTATTTAAAATCATTTGTGTGCATGTGTCATCATATAAACCTTAACTTAGCATGCATGCTTATGCGGATGATATGCTATTGATGCAGTTCTATGCATCCTAAAAAGTCCTTAATGCACGTCATGAGCCGGCGTACACATGAAATGTTATGCATCCCATACTACAAAACATCGCAGACAATAAGAAAAGAAATTGTGCTAATGGGAATCCATGTGACAGAGGTTATGCATACCATACTACATAACCGTCATATGTTGTCACTTATGGTGGATACATATACAAACACATATTATGCATCCCATACTACATAATATGCCCATATACTTCTTGTCATGCTATGAGGGTAGTGAATATACCTCGGCTAAAAAGTACTGATGACACATCAGTGTGTGTATATAATTGAATGGAGGAATTTAAAACAATATCAGATTGGCTAGTTTGACCAACTTGTCAAACCAAACTCCCTCTGATTCCAACTATCACAACCCGCATTTTCTCCACATTAAAAGGGGGTATATAAGAGAAGGGGGAAACACGAGTCATGATTTCACGTCTACAGGGGATAACTCCAGACGCTCAGGCGAGACCTCTCTAAATACTTCTTTTGAAAATTTATACGTTAGTTAAGGAAATATAGTTTTAAGTTTAATAGATTGTTTGTAAACACCCCAAAAAACCTTATATAAGAGTCAGATTGGGTGACACGGCCTGGGACACGTGCGTGTCCCAGGGCGTGTCCAAGGCATACGGCCTGGGACACGGGCGTGTCCCAGGGCATGTCCTTTACTGTAGGCATCGACTCGAGTTCTAGAGACTGCACGGTCGACGATCATCGAGAGGCAAACACAGCCTGGGTCACGGCGTGTCCTAGGGCGTGTCCTGCTCGGGTGAATACCGGGTGGCGTTGAATGGCGTTGAGTGTGGAACACAGCCTGTGATAAAGGCATGTCACAGGGGCATGTTGGGCACACAGCAAATGACACGGCGTGTGCCTTATCCATGTTCTTCTCGGGTGATTTGGGCCTGTTTTGAAATGGGGACACGACCAGTCAACACGGCCGTGTCAAAGTTTTACACAGGCGTGTCTGCCAGCTGATATGGGCGTTGTGGGAGGCCGTGTTTCTGGTCTTGTTCGAGTCGGTTCATGCATCGCTTGGAGTACACTGCCTGTGGTACGGGCGTGTCACAGGTCGTGTCAGGTCAAAAATGAGTTTTTGGGGCAGATCTTGGCCATCCATTTATTTCTAATTGGATCCAATGGCCCTGGTGCTTTCCTGTAGTGATAAGACTGGGGAGTTGGCATCTTCTCTCATTCAAACCAAGAGTGTAAGACCCAACCTCACGAGAGATGATCCCGGGGCGATCAATCGGCGCTTTTGGAGTTTCTGAACAGGGGCACACGGCCAGGCACACGGCCGTGTGCCTACCCGTTGTTGATGCTCGAAAAAGCGACGGACTCGGGCACCACCAGCTAACCGTTCGAGCACTTGGGGAAAAGAAGGGAAAAACAAACTGCGAGCAGCAATCTACTTGGCGGACTAGAAAAGGAACGGAAAGACAACAGAGCCGTAGAGCACGGCAACACCAGACTTCACCCGTCGCGGCCTAAATACCACTCCTGCGACGGGCTTACTTTTTATTATCAAGATGCGGTTACAAGAAAAGAAAGAGAAAGCAATGAGGGAAAGCAAGTCGCAGGTCGCAAAGCAAGAGATTCAAGTCCGCAGCCTTTAACAAGTGGGCTCCTGGGCTCGAGTCAGCGTGCTTTGAGCGCACCACTTCCCCTATTTATAGGCTGGGGGCCTGCCCAAGCGGGCAGGGCTAAAATAACCGGCTGCCCGGGGTACAAAAGAGCCGGGCAGCGGTGACGGGAAACAAAAAGGGAGAAGGAACAAGCAGCCCACGCGGGACAGGCGGACTGGGCCAGCGAGCTGGAGACCCCCCTTGGTCGCACTGAGCGCGTGACCTTTCAGATTATCCGCGACCTGAGCGGCCTGGGCGGCCTGACTCGGAACCTGCCGGTCTGAACCTGATTTGCCGATCTAGCAAGGCTGTGAACTGAGGGCGATCTGAGCGGACGGGTTTCTGGAGTCCGCCTAGGTGACGGACCGTGCCTACTGGCGAGCTGGGCGAACTGAGTACTAAAGTTCAGCGAGGGAAGGGTAAGGGTGCCTAGCTGGAGATGTTGCGGATTCTGGGGTTAACATAATCCCCGCACATTTTTGAGTTTTGGAAATTCCGAAAATGTCTCCTTAACCGCTGAGTCCGCAACTATCATTAATGCTATTTGTGCTATAAATACTGCTGGAAGCGCTGTCTCCTGTCAGATATTGTCTGCGCGACGGGTCGCTACTCACCACTTGCGGTCTCGACTTTCCAGTCCGGCATGGCGAGGCTGGGGTCGTTCTTTGGCAGCATGGCTGCTCCAAATGAGAAGCCGAAAGCGAGTTCTCGGCCTAAGAAATCGAGCCATCGAAAAGATGCGCCTGCCCGCCACCAGGGGGAGAGTTCAGACCAGGCGACGCAAGATCCAGCCCGCGATACTGTGAAGACTGCGAGTGCTCCCCCAAGTCCTCTACGGGAGAAACCGAATCCCGCCCTCCGTTTCTGACCAAAACCCTGCGAACTCTCCCTCCAGCATGGAGGGTGCATCGCTCTCCTTCGGGGACCATTATGTTGCGGATAGAAAACGGAAAAGGAAGTTTCATCGCGGAAAGTCCAGCAGCAAAGGACCGAGGAGAAGCTTCCTGCTGGTGAGACGATAGTGGAACCGGGAGAGAAAGTTGCCGAGGAACGAGATAAGGAGTCCGCTGAAAAACGCGACCAGCAGTTCCATCGAAAAGCAAGCTGTCGCTCCAAACTCAGCTCCCGAAACCCAAGCCGGTTTTCATCGATTTAGAGAAGACTCCTGAGGAGAAGAGGAAGAGGAAAGAGAGGATGGTAATGCCGCCGAGCGGGTAGAGAAGAAGTTGAAAGTCAGGAAAGAGAAAAATATCTCCAAGCGGACTGGAGCTGCGAGCTTGCAGCATAAGCCGCGAGAAAAAGAAGTCCAAGACGATCTCGTCACTCCCGATCCTCTGCTCGCAGAAGGTGATCCCCCTTCCACGCTCAGCCTATCAACCACTGAGATACTAGACTCTATAGATAATGATCAGCTTGCGAGTATAAATCGCTCTCTACTGGAGGTGCTGCAGCCCGATACCGCAACTGGAGGAAAAAATCTTGACGACCCTTCTTCTTTTTTTCCAGCTGAAGAGAGGAAGAAAAACGAGGATCAACTCGCAATAATGAAGGCGAAGGTTGAAGCGGCCTCGGAGAAGCTCGTGGTGGATAAGCGGACTGAGGATCTTCAGATAGCTGCCGAGCTAATGCGATCTGGTAAGTTGCAGCCGGCGACCAAGCGGTTTTCAGAGCTCTTGGTTGTACAAATCCCCTCCTCGAAAGTCGCGGCCAGTCAAGATCCTTACAGAAACGATGACATAGTTACCTCGAGCAGATCGCTGGCCGAGACAAGAGCACTAGTCCGCCGTGAATGGAGGCGTCGCCTAGAGGCTTTTGATCCGGAGCGGGTGAGGCGACCTATCCTTGATAGTCGTCAGATCGCCGCGAAGATAACCAAAAGTGGATAAAAAAAAACCTTTTCCCTTTTCCCTTTTTTTCTTCTGGAGCCGTTGCGGCCTAGATACTGAGGCGTCTTCACTTTCTTTGTTGCAGTTCAGAAATCCACGCCTGATTCTATCGAGGTCGGCGAGATCGTGCCTACGCCGCCCAATGTGTCGGAGGTCGCGACGCGGACTGCTGATGGATTCGCACAGGAGGAGCTGCCTGCTAAAGAAGACAGTGTATTGTTAGCGAAGAATAGTGAGGAAGAGTTATGCGAGCTTCGGACTGCACTAAAGAAAAGCAGAGCGCGGGAAAAAATCCTGGAAAGCGAGGTCGCCAGCCTTTCAGCCGCATTGGAAAGTGCGAACAAGGAGACAAATCGTCTGAGCGGAGATGTCCGCCATTATAGGGGCAAATATTTGGCCTTGGCGAGGGAAGGAAAGAAGCAAGTAAGCGAAGCCGCTGGGGTGAGATCGCAAGCGCCTCAACCTGCTGTAGGGGAGGGATCGGCCCCTGCGGCAAGCGGACAGCCTGCGGCGGTCGCAGATCCAGCCCTGGCAGTTCAAATGATTCCATTTCCGCGGGTAGCCAAAGACATGGCTCATATGCACCGCTCCTTTAATAACATGCACCATCTGGTTTCCCAACTCTACTGCGAGACATCCTGCGAGAAGAGTGAGTGACGCTGGCTGCGCACGTTGGAATGGAGGAGGAGGTGCGACCGGCTCTGAGAGACCGCGGAAGGCGTTAAGGCCCAAACATTTATTTTCCATTATTCTTTTAGTTGTTGTATAATGTTGTTGCTGAAACACTTTGTTGCATGATTGTATCTGTGCTGTGATACTTTTGCTTGTCGCATACTATTATTTTTGGATAATCCCGTTGTGAATGTAAATTATGTGGGCTGTCGTTTTATGCTTGCTTATCTTGTTTACTAGAAAATTGCAATCCCTGTAGGCTTCCTGTGAGTTCGCAATTATTTGCAGGGAGAATAGGGAAAGGCGAGCTGAGCGGATTGGCTTCGAATCCGCAAAGCCTTTGAAAAATATCTGAGTTTGCAGGGAAAACAGGGAAGAGGCGAGCTGAGCGGATTGGCTTCGAATCCGCAAAGCCTTGAGAAATATCTGAGTTTGCAGGGAAAACAGGGAAGAGGCGAGCTGAGCGGATTGGCTTTGCGATCTGAGCGGATAGACGGCTGTCATGTCAGACGATTTTTATATAAATAGGGTTGTCACTCTCTTTGTTTGTGTAGAAAACGGTGGGAGCTGAAGACTTGCGGCCTGAAAACATGGTATCCGCACGCACTGAAGCCGCAGCCGCCTTCCACGCTGCTGATCATAAAAGGAGTAGACTAACCGAAGCTGATCTGGAAGCGTTCTTGGGAGTTCACATGGCGGACTCGCCCGTGCTCGCGCGCGGCTCCCTGATCACCACGAACGTCTGAATTTTTCAACCGCTACCCAGCTCGCAATTCCAATAGACCATTTTGACTGTGGGTTCAAATTTCCCCTACTCTGGGAGATCGCGGAGATCTTCGAGCACTACGGGGTGGTTCCGGGCCAGCTTGCCCGAACAGTATGGTTGCGATCTGCAGTTTCATCGCCTATCTGCGGGCTGAGAAGATTGAATTTTCCTTGAAGGTTTTCAGGAAGATTTTCTCTGTTCGCTCTATTACCCCCGACGGGGACACCCTGAATACAAAGGCATCATTTACTTCTACTGCAGGGGAATGAAAGTTGTGGGCTTGCCAAATAAGATCCACAACTGGACCTCTAGGTATCTCATCTTCGAAGGCGACCTGGGGTTCCTTCATACCAGTCCGCAGCTGCGCGTAGACTCTGACTTTAAGAGCGTGCGGCTGAACGATGCCGAGACCGCCATCGTCAAGTTTCTTGACGGAGCGAGGCTGGATGTTGACTACTACATCCCGCTGCTGCCTGGGCTATATACTGTTAGCCGCCAAGAGAGTAAGTCTCGCGACCTTCGTTTGTGCCCGCAACAACTTAGGAATTTTAGTTAACTTTCTCTCTTGCAGCGACCTTGGCGGTGCCCGCAAATCTGCCCGTTGCGCCTGCCGGACAGACTCCTACGCAAGGGAAAGGAGAAAAGAAATCGCAAAAAAGAGGAGGGAAGACGGAGACCCCGCCGCGGGTTATTCTTCTGATGGCAGCTTTCGACATTGCGGGCTTCGGCGAGAAGCAGAAGGATCTGAGGGGCAACCCCATGATCCACTGGCATGAAAAGAAAAAGTACGTCCGCCTATCAACGGCTCTTCCCTCTTGGAGGAGCCCGCGCCCGTCTCGCCATGCCCACGTCGCCCTGTCCGCTTTGTATGGGAAGCAGAACCTTCGCGATCTGCAAGGTGTGGCCCCTGATGACCTCCCTCTTCTCGCCGCGCAGGCCAGTGCGAACGCTGCCGTCACCAATCATTTCTTAGGCAGGCTCACGCGCGAGCTGCTTAGGGACAATGCGCGGCACAGGAAGGAAAGCGATTCGCTGAAAGAGAGGAATAAGCGGCTTGGTGCAAAAGTTAATCAATATAAAGAAGACAAGGGCCGTAAGTGCTTAGTTAACCGCCATTAATCTTGCTTATCTTCCGCGGACTGATGTTTTGAAATCTTTTGCAGACCGCTTATGAGGTAACCAACCCAGACTTTCAAAAGGCCATGTTTCCTTTTGTAAGAGAAAGCGTCGAGGTCGCGCTTGAGCGCATTATCAGCGATGGGTACGTGAAGGCCGGGGTTAGACTCTATTCCCTTCCTGAAGCTCTTCCCGGAGCTAAAGGATAAAGTTGCCGAGTTCGAGCGAGCTGATAAGGGAAAAGCAGTTGCCGAGGATGACGAGGAGGAGTCTGCTGACGAGGAAGTGGCCTCAAGCCAACAGCAAGGAGGTCAATCGGATCAGTCCGTTAACTCCAGCTCTGGTGAGAGTAGCTCGCGAACAGAACCTTCAGCCGCTTCTCGCTCTGACGACAGCAGCAACAATGACTCAGGCGGCTACTCGCCTACTGTGGATGTGGATGGGTTAAGCCCTGAGAAGCCTGCGGACAAGAAGCAGAGGATAGAATAGGGATATATACATTGTAATTTTTTGGTTTTCTTTAATGTAAGGGGGGAGGGGCGGACTTTACGCGAGTCCGCCAGGACATGTAATTTTTGAATGGATATATATAAAAAAGGATACTTTTGATATCTTCTGAGATTTTCTGCTTGTTTCTTGCTGATACTTTAGAGGTCGCACTTATGTCATTGCTAGCTGAAATTTTACTACCATAATCTTGTTACAATATGAACAGAATGTGTTCCTTGTGAAAGAGGCGATTGATGCGGACTTGGATGAGTTCAATTCTCAACCCGCATTTCTCAGAACTTTTGCCAGTTTTTGCGAGAACTACGATAACGAAAGAACCATAATCTGCTAACCCAAATATCATGAACAGGCGAACTGGACGGACCAGGGTTACCGTCCGCAGGTATGTAACGCTTGAATTTCTTCTATGTACATTATATGCATCGAATGAATTCTGCGGACTAGGCGAATTAGAAAACCGAAACCCGCACTGCCCCAGCCAACAACCTCAGAAATGACCTAATCAAGGGACGGCGGACTGAGCGGATAATACAACTGAAGTCCGCACTTCATTAATGAATAATATCAGAAATGACCTGTAGTTCACAACCATGCGGGTAGGTGCGGCCGGAGCGGCATTGCTTTCCTCACAAGGTTATGACTTACAGAATCAACCCATGGGACAGCGGACTGAGCGGATAAGATATCTGGAGTCCGCACTTCATTAATGAATAATATCAGAAATGACCTGTAGTTCACAACCATGCGGGTAGGTGCGGCCGGAGCGGCATTGCTTTCCTCACAAGGTTATGACTTACAGAATCAACCCATGGGACAGCGGACTGAGCGGACAAAGACATCTGGAGTCCGCACTTCATTAATGAATAAACCCCTGCGAAGAAGAAGAAAGACGCAGTCCGGAGGCCAAGCGGTGTAGGTGCGGCCGGAGCGGCATTGCTTTCCTCACCGGGCCTCGGGATCTGCAGACTCAATTCACTGCCCTCTTGCCTGGAGTACAGTCTAAGTCGATCTCTCGGGCAGGTACGGCCGGGGCGGCATTGCTTTCCTTTGAGATCGACAAGACTGTGGGTCTCCTGCAGGCACTGCTTGAGGGTTCCAAGGAGTGTTCGAGAATCACAACCCCAAGATGATCTGGGGGTAGGTGCGGCCGGAGCGTCATTGCTTTCCCCGTGCGATCATCTGGGTTGTAACAATATCCCTTAAGTGGCGTGGTAGAGCTGACCTCCACTTTGCTCCTCCATAATGCAGAAGTGGGGTTAGGTACTAGCCGGGATCCGAAATCCAGTATCCTCCTACCGCACTAGAGTTGGTAGGCTCCCACTACACGGTGCGAAATCTCCCCGCATCACGTGGTCGTCGTGGTGTTATGCTGACACCAACGGTTCTAGGGGAGGTTTTTGCTGGGCACGGCGATATCTCCTGGCATCAAGCAACTGCCGGGAGTTGCTCGAGGAGGTAAGAAAGAAGAGGCATTCGAAGAAATGTTAGTATGAGTATTTAGGCGAGTATCAATTTTGAGAGATTCGTATAACCATAAAATAGAGAGTTCAGAGAGAATCGTTTAGAGTTATCCTTGCTCCATATATTTAACTGTCAATGCTTGAAAACACAAAGATACTTGATAAAAGTGTTGGCAAGGAATTTTTATTAATAGTGTGAACCCTCTTAAAGAGTTTACATCGGAAGAAAGGAAAAGAGGTTCAGGAAAAGAAACCGCTTTAGGTCATCTCTCCGCTCCATGTGTGCGGCATGTCTTCACCCTCAAACGTTTGTAACCGGTAGGCCCCATTTTGAAGTGCTTCCTTGATAATGAATGGTCCTGCCCAGCTAGGATTAAGCTTCCCAACTGAGCTGGCTCTTGCAGCAGCATCGACCTTTTTAAGAACCAGATCTCCCACTTGAAAGTGTTTGATCCTTACGTTCTTATCGAAGTAACGGGCCATTCTTCTTTTTACTTCCTCCTGCCTGATAGCAGCCTTGTCTCTGACCTCTTCGATATGCTCCAGACTGAACCTCATCTCCTCGCTGTTCAACTCAAGCCAATCCTCCATGCCTTGCCTGGCAAGCAGTACCCTAGGCGACAGGACTTCAAACTCAACAGGAATCAATGCCTCGGACCCGTGAGAAAGCTTGAACGGGGTTTCTCCTGTTGCAGATGAAGGTGTTGTTCTCAGGGTCCAAAGAACTGAGGGAAGTTGATCAACCCAACTGCCTTTGAGATTTTGAACCTTTTTCTTGAGCAGGTTGAGGATTCGCTTATTAGCTGCTTCTACTTGACCATTGCTTCTGGGGTGATGCACCGATGCGAAGCGCAGCTCTGTTCCGATCTGTCTGCAAAAGTCTATCATTTCCGCATTATTGAACTGTGGTCCATTATCGGTGCCATTATTATTGCCATAGGATTCCATGTCGGCAGACTATCTCTCCCCAAATAAAATTCCTCACGACCTGGGTTGTTGTCTTTGACAATGCTTTAGCCTCAATCCACTTACTGAAGTAGTCGATCATGACTATAATAAAACGCCGCTGCCCACTTGCCATGGGAAAAGGGCCAATGAGATCCATTCCCCAGACAGCAAAGGGCCAAGGGGTTATAATCGACCTGAGAGATTGAGCTGCTTGATGCTGAAGAGGGGCGAATTTCTGGCATTGGACACATTTTTTCTCGCATAGGTCTCAGAGTCCTTCTTCATTGTAGGCCAGAAGTAACCTTGCCGCAGGATCCTTCTTTCCAATGTTTTTGCTCCCGAATGACTCCCGCACTCGCCAGAATGCACTTCCCGGAGAATGGTGGGAACCTCACTTTCTGAAACACATCTTGCCATTGTGGATAGAAAGGTTTTCCTGTAGAGAATGTCGGATATCAAGTAATAGTGTGCTGCCTTCAACCTGAATTTCTTCTTATCCTTGACTGACTGATGTAGATTCCTGGTTGACAGGTAGAGAATGAGTGGATCCATCCAAGAGGGACACTGATCGATTTGCATTAGCCCTTCTTCCTCCACCGCTGGGCGGAAAAGTTCAGAAGTTGTCCCTCCTGACGAGAGCCCGTATTTTGCGAGAACGTCGGCCTCCTCATTCTCTGTTCTTGGAATGTGCTCAATAGTAAAGCTTTTGAATCTGCCAACCTCAACCTTTACCAACATCAGATACCTTTTCAACACTGGCTCCCTGGTCTCGAAGTTGCCAAGAACTTGTGAAGCCATTACCAATGAATCAGTCTTGATATGGACGTGATCAATTCCAAGCTCTCGTGCAAGCCTCAAGCCGGCTAATAAAGCTTCATATTCCGCCTGATTGTTAGTTACTGGAAAATAGAACTTGATGGCCTGCTCAAGTTTGACACCATTCGGGTTTATCAGAACTACTCCTGCACCCGAGGAGTTTCTACCAGAGGCTCCATCCACATAGATGGCCCAAGATAAAGGGGACCTTGCTGCTTGGTCCGAGCTGGATTCTGTTGTATCAATCATGAAATCTGCAAGCACCTGCGCCTTGATAGCTGTTCTGGGCACATAGGAAATTTCAAACTCGCTCAGCTCGATTGCCCATTTAGCTAGCCTGCCTGAATGCTCTGGTTTTTCTAACACATTCTTCAAAGGTTGATCAGTAACTACCTGAATTGAATGAGCCTGGAAATACGGACGGAGTCTGCGGGCAGACATAACTAATGCCAAAGCTAGCTTCTCTAGGATGGGATACCTTACCTCTGCATCCTTCAGGATGTGACTGACATAGTAAACAGGGAACTGCCTCCTGCTTTCTTCGCGAACCAGAACTGAACTAACTGCCTCGGGACCAAACCCCTAGGTATAGGAATAGCGCCTCCCCTGCTCGAGGGCTTTGGAGTAAAGGAGTTGAGGTTAGTTGCTTTTTCAATTGCTCAAAAGCCAAGGAACACTCTTCTGTCCATTGAAACTTGGACGCTCCCCGAAGAGTCTTAAAGAATGGTGCACTTTTATCTCCAACTCGAGAGATGAACCTCCCGAGTCCTGCCAACCTCCCCCCTAACTGCTGAACCTCTTTGGGTGAACGGGGAGGGGTCATACCAAGGATGGCTTTAACCTTATCTGGATTGGGGGCTAGACCCTCGGGAGTAAGGAGATGGCCGAGGAATTTCCCTTTACTTGCCCCAAAGACGCATTTTAACGGGTTAAGCTTTATTTTGCGCCTTCGTAGAGTAAAAAAGGTCTCTACAAGATCTACCAGGTGCTGTGGAAGAGACCTACTTTTAATCAGAAGGTCATCCACATACACCTCGAGGTTTCTACTTTTTTGTTCTTTAAACACTTGGTCCATCATGCGTTGATAGGTTGCGCCAGCATTTTTAAGCCCAAAGGGCATCACAAGATAACAATAGCAACCGTCATTAGTGATGAATGATGTGCAAGGGATATCAGGTTTATGCATTCTTATTTGGTGATAACCAGAGAATGCGTCTAAAAAACTCATAAACGGATACCCTACCGCAGAATCAACTAATAAATCTATCCGAGGCAAGGGGTAGAAATCTTTCGGGCATGCTTTATTCAAACGAGTGAAATCTACACACATACGCCACTTTTCCCCCAGGTTTCTTAACCATTACAACATTAGAGACCCACTCGGGATACTGAATCTCTTGAATGAAGCGCGCTTTGAGGAGTTTAGCAACCTCCTCTCTGATGGGTTCTGCTAGCTTGACAGCTGCATCCCTCTTTTTCTGCTGGACGGGCTTGGCGGCTGGATCGACATTGAGATGGTGGCAAGCCACGTCGGGATCCACCCCTGGCATGTCCTCCGCTGACCAAGCGAAGACATCCAGATTCTCCAATAGGCAAGATATCAACTCCGCCTTTTGATCCTCTGGCAATTCGGAGTTGATAGAGAGCTTTCTTCCCTCTCCTTCTGCGATGGGGACTTCTTGCGTCACCTGGGCAGGTTCCAGGTGAGCGCCTTCTCTATTCTCAGCATCTTTTGAAGGAGTGGCTTCTGCTGCTGCTGGAAAAGCTGGGGGGAAACCTCGGTCATGCTGACCGTTCGGAGGTAACACTCTCGAGCCTGCCTCGGGTCGCTCCTGACCCTACACTGGCGGCCATCCTTGCAGAACTTGATGGCTAGATGGTATGTTGAAATGATGGCGCGATATTTGTTTAACAACGGTCTTCCAAAGATGGCATGATAGCTGCTTGGAGCATCTACCACTATGAACTGGATTTCTTTGGTCACCCCTCCGAGCGTCACCGTGAGTGTGACACTTCCTTCAACCTCCTTCCTTTCTCCTGAGAAGCCATAGAGCGGCCCTTCGGTGGAAAGCAGAGTCTTTCCAGTCCTCAGGGCTTCGAAAGTGGACTTAAAGAGGAGATTCACGGAGCTGCCGGTGTCGATGAGGATTCTATCGACCGTGAAGTTTCCGATGGCTGCCTGGACCACGATGGCATCATCGAAGGGGTTGGCGGTTGCAGGAAGGTCCGCAGAGCCAAAGGTGACGACTTCAGAAGGTGGGGCAGAAGAAGTAGAAGCAACCTCAGTTCGCGAAAGCCTTGACAAAGAGGACTTCCGGGTAGATTCAGCCCCTGCCCCGCCATGGATGAAAAAGAGTCTTCCCAAGGCCCCCTCGTCCACAACATCAATACACTCATTTTGGATGTCAATGAGCCCCAGATGGCCTTCATCCCTTATCTCTATGCATTCCTGGTGAACTTCAGCCACCTCCTTGCCCTTGGAGGTGGAAGGCCTTGAAGAATCATTCTTCCTGCCCAGGTCCTCGAGCTTGCCCTCGGTGAGCAACCTCTCAACTAGCTTCTGAAGAGCCTTGCAGTCTTTAGTCAGATGACCTTTTTCCTTGTGAAAATTACAGAACTGAGAGTTGTCTCTGGGCTTCCAATCTCTCTGAGGCCCTTGTCTCTTTTCTTCAACTTTCTTCTGGATTACTTGGGCAACCTCTTCAAAATCGATGCCTAGATCTGCAAGCTCTTTCAAAGGGCTGCTCCCGTGAGGATTTGGAGCTGGCTGGGTTCTCTGAAGAATGGGGAGCGCTTGAAGGGGAACGGCGGGAGCGGCGGCCAACGGCAGTCTCTGATCATGAAACTGTTGATGGCTGAGGAAAGGTTTCTTATGGCGGAGGTTGCGCCCCCTCTGAGGTGGAGGGTGGAAATCAGGTCGGGGAGGCTTGCTGTGGTACTGATTGTTGGAAAAGGAGTGAGGGTCATCCCTTCCTCCAGCTTTAGCTGTCAGGGATGAGATATAGGTAGGATTGGCATTTTCCCCCTCAATAAAGCGATTGGCTATCGCGATGAGCTCTTGGTAGGTTGACGGTGCCTTTGTTGTCACTTTGAATTTCAACGGGCCCTCCCGGAGGCCGTGAATCAGGGCAACCTTATAATAATCGGGGTTCACGTTCCTTACCCCTTGAATTTCTTTCTGGAACCGATCAACGAATCTTGCCACAGATTCATTGTCTCTTTGCCTAATATCAAAAAGGGCTGCCGGCCCATCCTTTCTCTTCTTAGAGGTTGCGAACCTCAGGAGCAGCTCGCTGCGAAGCTCAGCGAAGGAGGAAATGGTACCTGGAGGCAACTCATAAAACCATTCTCTCGCTTGACCATCAAGAGTGGTTACCAGAAGTTTACATTTCAGGGCATCGGAGAGGCTTCTCAATGCTACTGCCCCTTCGAATGCCTGCAGGTGGGAGATCGGATCAGTCTCCCCTGAATAAAAAGGGAGACGAGGCTCTCTGAAATTGCTTGGCGCTGACTCCCATCGGATTCGATCGATGAAGGGAGAGGGAGTTTCTGAATCAGTAGGAGGGACTGGAGGATGAAACTCTGCGAGCTCTGCGGACTGCCGATCGACAAAGTCTAGTCGGCGAGCAGGGGTCCCTCGGGCTGCCTCCCTGAAGAAATCCATCAGAGGGGCGAACTGAGCCGCCTGAGGTCGCGGGGGAGCTGCGGACTGAGCTTGGTGGAGAGGCGGAGGCGCAGTCGCAGGCGACTGCTGAAGAGGTGTGCGACGAGCCGGGGTCCGGCGGACTGGAGTCTCAGCAACTTCTTCAGCAACCTGGGGAGCAAGTCGCTGAGTCAACGCTAACAGGGCTTGGCTGATCGTATCGAGCCGCTGGTCAGTCTCTCTTCGAGATACTTCGGCTTCCCAGCGGGATTGCTCCAACGCCTCCCACAGCGAGTCATCGGGGGAGATGGAGCGGTCGGAGCGGCGACCTCGGCGGTCTGACATTTCTATCCGCGGTTTCAAGAAACTGCTCGAATCTGAAGGTCGCGTGTTAACTGTTGATGCTCGAAAAGCGACGGACTCGGGCACCACCAGCTAACCGTTCGAGCACTTGGGGAAAAGAAGGGAAAAACAAACTGCGAGCAGCAATCTACTTGGCGGACTAGAAAAGGAACGGAAAGACAACAGAGCCGTAGAGCACGGCAACACCAGACTTCACCCGTCGCGGCCTAAATACCACTCCTGCGACGGGCTTACTTTTTATTATCAAGATGCGGTTACAAGAAAAGAAAGAGAAAGCAATGAGGAAAGCAAGTCGCAGGTCGCAAAGCAAGAGATTCAGTCCGCAGCCTTTAACAAGTGGGCTCCTGGGCTCGAGTCAGCGTGCTTTGAGCGCACCACTTCCCCCTATTTATAGGCTGGGGGCCTGCCCAAGCGGGCAGGGCTAAAATAACCGGCTGCCCGGGGTACAAAAGAGCCGGGCAGCGGTGACGGGAAACAAAAAGGGAGAAGGAACAAGCAGCCCACGCGGGACAGGCGGACTGGGCCAGCGAGCTGGAGACCCCCCTTGGTCGCACTGAGCGCGTGACCTTCAGATTATCCGCGACCTGAGCGGCCTGGGCGGCCTGACTCGGAACCTGCCGGTCTGAACCTGATTTGCCGATCTAGCAAGGCTGTGAACTGAGGGCGATCTGAGCGGACGGGTTTCTGGAGTCCGCCTAGGTGACGGACCGTGCCTACTGGCGAGCTGGGCGAACTGAGTACTAAAGTTCAGCGAGGGAAGGGTAAGGTGCCTAGCTGGAGATGTTGCGGATTCTGGGGTTAACACCCGTGTTCAGTGATTTATCGTGTTTTGTGCTGTCTCGAGTCAGAGAAGTACACGGCCTGAGACACACGGCCGTGTCTCAAGCCGTGTGTGGGCACACGGCCTCGAACACGGCCATGTTCGAAGCCGTGTTCTGGAAGCCCGACGATCGTCCTGAAGCTCCAGGTAACACGGCCCGTGGCACACGGCCGTGTCAGGAGCCGTGTCGATCGGCGAATGAGCTACACGGCCAGACACACGGCCGTGTGTCATGCCGTGTTCGGCCCAGTTTTTGGATTTTTGGATCTAATCTCGGCCGTCCGTTCCCTTGGATATGAATCTGATGGTGGGGGCTGCTCCTGGGCGGTTATTAGCCGGGAAATGGGGGAGAAACCCTCATTTTCATCTTGAGTTTCTCTTTCTTCATATTAGAGAGAGGGAGAACTTCCTTGGTGGTGTGAGCCCAAGATCCGGCCGCCGGAGGAGTTTTGAAGCACCGATTCGAGATCCGAGTCCGGATCCTCGAAGGCAAGGGCGAGGCGAAGCTTTCCATCCGACTACATTTTCATGGCACCGCGGAAATCTTCGAGGGTAACGATCCTCTTCATAGGGCATGTGTAGTCGCCCTTCTTTCTATGCATGGGGAAATCCCCCTCTCGCGAGTGAGCGTTGAGGCGCGGAATCCCTTCGGGTAGATATGTAAAGTCCCCGTTGTTAGAGCCCAGAATCGGAGTACGGGCGTAAGCATTGTGTGTGAAGCCTATTCGGGTTTAACCCGGATCGGTGATGTTTGCATTGCATGGCCGGAGAAGACTCCGCGCCGATGATTTTAGTTTTCCGAAATTTCTACGCGGTAGATTGCATACAGGGATCCTTGGGGGTTAACCTCGAGGCGCACCCAGAAAGCTTGGGCGGATTCGCATTGCCGCCACGATATTGCCTTGGAGGGCAAATCGGTACATAACGGGGTTATGTGCGTGTTTTGATCGATTGTGGGAATGAGCAGAAACTTGGCCCGCACCGATGGCTAAATGGCCATGGTGAAGTGAGCAACGGGCGGGTGGAACTCTACCCATTCTAAGTGGTCTCGGTAGAAGCGACCTAAAGTACATGGGACTTCCCGGGGGGCTGGAAACGGGCCTAGGCTTCGGCTGAAAGGGCTAAATGCTCACGAGTGTTGCCATCCGAGGGATGGTGGTGGAATCGCGGTGTCGGACTGGGTCCGGACCGGGTTCACCGATTAGTGCCCTGAGAGCACGGAGTGTGCGGCCGTGCGTGCCGACACTTGTGGCGAATAAAATACCTTATAGAATTGCTATGGTAGCTTTATATGCAGGGAAGGAGCACCGCCGTCCCGAGAAACGGGACGGTGTCGTTATAATTTGGTCAGCTTTGCTGACCGTTGCCCTTTTGTATTGCCACCTCTTGGGTGGATTGCTTTCTACAGGTGCTGCTGCGGAGCCAAGCGGCAAATAGCGGGCTAAAGCCCAAGTTGCAGCGCCAGCCCTCGAAGGCTTATTTATTAGCTTTTTCATATTCATGTATGGCCGGCCTGCGTGCCGATGTATGAAAGACGCTATCCTGTTAAGCGAACACTTTTGTAAGGCCTTAAGGCCGTGAACTCTTTTGTGTATGTACTCATTCCTGGGTTGTAGTGGACATTCATGCTCTGTGGCAGGGTTCTTATCTTTTTGCAACTTAATTAAATTGCTTCCGCTAGGTGTTGTGTAGGACGCTCTGATTGGTTGTGTGGTTTTCAACGTGTAACCAACCGGTCTGTCCGTAGTATATGGCGTCGGGCCCCGGCCGGACCTACTGCTATATGCTATGTGACGGATAGGGGTGTTACAAATTGGTATCAGACTTCTGGTTTCGGTCAAGCTTAAATGAATTCGTGGACGAATTCAATTTAAGGGGTGGTGAGCACATTGTGTGCGTCATCGTTATAACATGAAAAGAACCCATGAATGTCCACTTAGGAATGAAAATACACATGATTGAGGAACCTGCGTGTTCCTATAATTGCTGTTTGCAGTAATTTTTGGTCGCTTATCGGTGTTTTGCACGATTTTAGGTGACCAGAAGTGGTGCTGGGCCGTCTGAACGGCCAGGTTCTGAGGCGAGCAGTGCGCCAAGCGATGCGCCTGCAACACCTTTGTCTGCTGAGACCATTAGGTTGGTGGCGGAAGCGGTCATGGCAATGATCAATGCGCAGCCTGCAAGGCAGGTGCAGCAGCCTGCTCCTGCTGTGGAACAGGTACCGCTTCAGACGGCAGAGCGAAGGAGGGTTGAGCAAGTTGTGGTGGAACCAGAGTTACCGCGGAGAGCAACTGAAAGACAACTGAAGCACGTGATGGGCTTTCACCCACCGGTGTTCACGGGGCAGAAACCCCGACCCAAGCAGAGGATTGGCTCTCAAGGGTCAACAGGGTGATGACTGCGACGGAAACTGAAGAGTGGCAGAAGACCACTATAGCGATGTTCCTTTTGGATGGGGACGCAAGGCTGTGGTGGGAGGGCCTAGAGCTGCATCAGTTGAGGGGAAGGCCATTGGCCGAAGTCCCGATGGAGGAGTTTGCGAGATTATTTATGGCTCGATACCTCCCCTCGGCGCAGAGGATTGCGCTAGAGAGCGAATTCCAGAAGTTGGTGCAGGGTGATGGCACCGTTGATGAATACCTCCACGAGTTTACTCGGTTAGGGAGATATGCTGGCGCTACCTTCGCAGACGAGGAGCGCAAGACGAGCCGCTTTTATGAAGGGCTAAGGGATGATTTGAGGTTGCTGCTGTCGGGCCCCAAGACGCAGGGTTTCATGACCCTGGTCAGTTCGGCCCGGTCCTTGGAGAAGGATATGAGAAACGTGCAAGCAAAGAAGGAGAGGGAATCTGGTGGCAAGAGATCAGAGTTCAAGGCGCCGACTACGTCGAAGTCGGGCTACCGCAGATTCTCCAAGAAGTCTAGGACGTCGGGTCCAGCTCCTTCTACAGGTGCCTCGGGGGCAACTACCAATCGAACCCCGGGCGCTTGCTTCACGTGTGGAAAGCCGGGGCACTTTGCCCGTGACTGCTGGAGTGGACGCTCAAAGTCCGAAAGGAAACAGGGAGCTACCTACGAGGAAAAAGGCAAAGCGGTGGAGTCGACCGCATCCCACTATGCTCCGACTCAACCTAGAGTCTACAACTTGGGCCAGCAGGAGGCCATCAAGCAAGCGGATGTGGTGACAGGTATGAGTTAATTTATGCAAGTTGACTTGAGAATACTATTACCTATTGCTTGTTAAGCTAATGTCTTTTGCTTAGGCTTTGTGTTGATTAGCGATAGTCCGGCACGAGCACTATTCGACACTGGTGCTTCGCATTCTTTCTTGTCCGAACAGTTTATATCGCGCATCGGAGTCCCTTCTTCGATGGCAAAGGACAAGCTAGATGTGTTGCTACCAAATGGGTGCTCGATGCGTGCGGACAGAGTGTGCGCCGTGAAGGTTCACATTGGGAGCCAAGAGTTCGACTTGCTAGCATCATTGCTGCCGCTAGTAGAGTTCGATGTTATCTTTGGAATGGATTGGCTGTCAGAGCAGAAGGCTTGGATCGATTGCGACCGTAAGGAGGTCAAGCTGGGTGTAGGGCGGGAGACTACTTTCGAGGGGCTTAAGGGGTCGAGCAAGACACTAATGTCTGCTCTTCAGGTGGTGAAGGCGGTTCGTGCTGGTGCAGAGCTGTTCTTTGCGATAGTGGGGGCTGTGGAGCCAAAGTCCCCGTTGGATAGCATCCCCGTGGTTTGCGAATACCCCGATGTGTTCCCGGATAGCCTTCCCGGAGCCCCACCGCAGCGAGAGATTGATTTCACGATCGAGCTCGTGCCGGGTGCCAAACCCATGTCACGTGCTCCTTATTGATTGGCGCCAAAGGAGATGGCGGAGTTGAAGGTTCAGTTGGAGGAACTGATGGAGCAAGGTTATGTGCGTCCAAGTTCGTCGCCTTGGAGCGCACCGGTCCTCTTCGTTAAAAAGAAGGACGGTAGTATGCGGCTGTGCATCGACTACAGAGAATTGAACAAGTTGACGGAAAAGAATAAGTACCCGATCCCGAGGATTGATGATCTCTTTGATCAGTTAGTCGGATCGTCGGTATACTCCAAGTTGGACTTGAAGTCGGGGTACTATCAGCTGAGGATCAGGGAATGTGATATCCCAAAGACGGCTTTCAGTACGAGGTACGGGCATTTCGAGTTCACGGTCATGCCGTTTGGACTAACGAATGCGCCGTCGGTGTTTATGGATCTGATGAACAGGACGTTCAGAGATTTCCTGGATCGCTTTGTGATCGTCTTTATTGACGATATTTTGGTATACTCGCAGTGCGAAGAAGAACACTTCAAGCATTTGCATTTGGTGTTGGAGACTCTGAGGAGGAATGAGCTTTACGCAAAGTTCTCCAAGTGCGAGTTCTGGCTACCTTCGGTAGCGTTCCTTGGTCATATAGTGAGTGGGGAAGGTATAGCGGTGGATCCGGCGAAGATTGTTGCGATACGGGAGTGGCCTGCGTTATCTTCTGTCGCGGAAGTCCGTAGCTTTCTCGGGCTTGCCGGATATTACAGGCGCTTCGTAGAGAACTTCTCGCGGGTAGCGTTACCTCTCACGAAGTTGACAAGGAAGGATCAGAAATTCTTGTGGACGCAAGAGTCCGTGCAAGCTTTTGAGGAGCTGAAGAGGCGGTTGACCACGGCGCCAGTGCTTAGTTCGCCGAGTGGGACCGAGGGCTTTGAGGTGTATAGCGACGCTTCGGGTAGTGGCTTAGGCTGCGTGTTGTTGCAGCATGGAAGTGTGATCGCGTATGGATCGCGTCAGCTGAAAGTGCATGAAAGGAATTATCCGGTGCACGACTTGGAGTTGGCGGCCGTGATTTTTGCACTCAAGTTGTGGAGGCACTACCTATACGGTGTAAGAGTCGATATATACACCGATCACAAGAGCCTAAAATTCTTGTTGGATCAAAAGGACCTTAATATGAGGCAGAGGAGGTGGATGGAGTTCCTGGGGGACTACACCTTCAAGATACATTATGTACCCGGGAAGGGCAACGCAGTTGCGGATGCGCTGAGCCGCAGGGCTCCCGCCCGAGCCAACTGGTTGTCGGTGCATGATGAGCAGCTAGTGTGGGAGTTGGAGGAGCTTGAGATCTGTTGCGTGGACAAGCAGACGAGCGCCAAAGTAATGTTAAACTGGACAGAGGTGCAGTACGACCTGGCTGACCGGGTTCGGCAGGCATTGGAGTTGGATGATTCCATGAAGGAGCTTTTGGAGGCCGCTTTGGATGGGTCAAATTCCCAGTTCTCGGTAGAAGACGGGTTATTAAGGAAGGATCATCGTTTGTGCGTCCCAAGTGGGGGTAACCTCCGGGCAGAGTTGATGTACGAGGCTCATCATACCAAGTACTCAATCCACCCAGGGAGCACGAAGATGTATCGCGATCTCAAGAAGTTGTTTTGGTGGCTGGGGCTTAAGAAAGATGTGGCGTTGTAGGTGGCTAAATGCCAAACGTGCGCCTTGGTGAAGGCGGAGTGCCAAAAGCCAGGAGGATTTCTGAAATCCTTGCCTATACCGGAGTGGAAATTCGACGACATATCCATGGACTTCATGCATGGGTTGCCAAGGTCACAGAAGGGGAACGACGCCATCTGGGTGATCGTAGATCGGCTAACTAAGGTGTCGCATTTCATTCCGCATAGGAAGGATGATCCAGTCGAGAAATTGGCAAAGTTGTACGTTGACAATATTGTTAGGCTGCATGGAGTGCCCCGTAGCATTGTGAGTGATCGCGATGGGCGGTCACGTCAAATGATTGGAGGTTGGTGCAGTAGATGTTGGGAACAAAGTTAAAGTTCAGCACAGCTTTCCATCCGCAGACGGATGGGCAGACCGAGAGGATCAATAGAACGATGGAGGACATGCTCCGCATGTGTGTTCTAGACTTTGGGAAGCATTGGGAAGACCACCTCTATTTGGTGGAGTTCGCGTACAACAACAGCTACCAAGCGAGCATACAAATGGCGCCCTTCGAGGCCCTGTATGGTAGGAAGTGTCGCACGCCGTTATCATGGCTTGAAACGGGTGAGGCAAGGTTGTACAAGAAGCAGGAGGTGGAGAGTGCTACCTCGTTAGTGCGGATCATTCGGGAGCGCTTGTTGATCGCTCAGGACCGGCAAGCGAAGTATTACAATGCCAAGCACCGGAACGTGGAGTTCGCGGTAGGCGATTGGGTATACCTGAAGGTGAAGCCGTTCAAGGGGGTTTCGCGGGTGAGACGCTTGAAGAAGCTGAGCCCAAGGTACCTTGGACCTTTTGAGGTCCTGGAGCGAGTCGGCGAAGCTGCATACCGTTTGAAGCTATCAGTGGAGTTGAGTGGATTACATGATGTGTTCCACATTTCTGTGTTGCGGAAGGCGGTGCAAGAGCCTTCGCAGGTGATCGCGGCTGATCAAGTACCGGTTGAGGAAGGGTTGACAACGAAAGTCAAGCCCATATCTATTGAGGATTTCGAGGTCAAGCGGCTTCGGAACAAAGAAATCAGAATGGTGAAGGTCCGTTGGGATAACTGCGGGCGCGAGGAGCTCTCTTGGGAGCGAGAGCAGACAATGCGCGAGGAGTACCCCGAGCTGTTCCCCTCAGGTACTCGTTATGTTTTTGTTTTGTGTAGTCTCTGTTCTTAATTTCGGGACGAAATTCTCTTAAGGGGGAGGGAGTTGTAAGACCCCAACCTCGGAGATGATCGCGGGGCGATCAATCGGCGCTTTTGGAGTTCTGAACAGGGGCACACGGCCAGGCACACGGCCGTGTGCCTACCCGTGTTCAGTGATTTATCGTGTTTTGTGCTGTCTCGAGTCAGAGAAGTACACGGACTGAGACACACGGCCGTGTCTCAAGCCGTGTGTGGGGCACACGGCCTCGAACACGGCCATGTTTGAAGCCGTGTTCAGGAAGCCCGACGATCGTCCTGAAGCTCCAGGTAACACGGCCCGTGGCACACGGCCGTGTCAGGAGCCGTGTCGATCGGCGAATGAGCTACACGGCCAGACACACGGCCGTGTGTCAAGCCGTGTTCGGCCCAGTTTTTGGATTTTTGGATCTAATCTCGGCCGTCCGTTCCCTTGGATCTGAATCCGATGGTGGGGGCTGCTCCTGGGCGGTTATTAGCCGGGAAATGGGGGAGAAACCCTCATTTTCATCTTGAGTTTCTCTTTCTTCATCTTAGAGAGAGGGGAGAACTTCCTTGGTGGTGTGAGCCCAAGATCCGGCCGCCGGAGGAGTTTTGAAGCACCGATTCGCGATCCGAGTCCGGATCCTCGAAGGCAAGGGCGAGGCGAAGCTTTCCATCCGACTACATTTTCATGGCACTGCGGAAATCTTCGAGGGTAACGATCCTCTTCATAGGGCATGTGTAGTCGCCCTTCTTTCTATGCATGGGGAAATCCCCCTCTCGCGAGTGAGCGTTGAGGCGCGGAATCCCTTCGGGTAGATATGTAAAGTCCCCGTTGTTAGAGCCCGGAATCGGAGTACGGGCGTAAGCATTGTGTGTGAAGCCTATTCGAGTTTAACCCGGATCGGTGATGTTTGCATTGCATGGCCGGAGAAGACTCCGCGCCAATGATTTTAGTTTTCCGAAATTTCTACGCGGTAGATTGCATACAGGGATCCTTGGGGGTTAACCTCGAGGCGCACCCGAAAAGCTTGGGCGGAATCGCATTGCCGCCACGATGTTGCCTTGGAGGGCAAATCGGTACATAACGGGGTTATGTGCGTGTTTTGATCGATTGTGGGAATGAGCAGAAACTTGGCCCGCACCGATGGCTAAATGGCCGTGGTGAAGTGAGCAACGGGCGGGTGGAACTCTACCCATTCCATGTGGTCTCAGTAGAAGCGACCTAAAGTACATGGGACTTCCCGGGGGGCTGGAAACGGGCCTAGGCTTCGGCTGAAAGGGCTAAATGCTCACGAGTGTTGCCATCCGAGGGATGGTGGTGGAATCGCGGTGTCGGACTGGGTCCGGACCGGGTTCACCGATTAGTGTCCTGAGAGCACGGAGTGTGCGGCCGTGCGTGCCGACACTTGTGGCGAATAAAATACCTTATAGAATTGCTATGGTAGCTTTATATGCAGGGAAGGAGCACCGCCGTCCCGAGAAACGGGACGGGGTCGTTATAATTTGGTCAGCTTTGCTGACCGTTGCCCTTTTGTATTGCCACCTCTTGGGTGGATTGCTTTCTACAGGTGCTGCTGCGGAGCCAAGCGGCAAATAGCGGGCTAAAGCCCAAGTTGCAGCGCCAGCCCTCGAAGGCTTATTTATTAGCTTTTTCATATTCATGTATGGTCGGCCTGCGTGCCGATGTATGAAAGACACTATCCTGTTAAGCGAACACTTTTGTAAGGCCTTAAGGCCGTGAACTCTTTTGTGTATGTACTCATTCCTGGGTTGTAGTGGACATTCATGCTCTGTGGCAGGGTTCTTATCTTTTTGCAACTTAATTAAATTGCTTCCGCTAGGTGTTGTGTAGGACTCTCTGATTGGTTGTGTGGTTTCAACGCGTAACCAACCGGTCTGTCCGTAGTATATGGCGTCGGGCCCCGGCCGGACCTACTGCTATATGCTATGTGACGGATAGGGGTGTTACAAAGAGAGAAAGGAAGATCTTGGAGGAAGGGGAAGGAAGAGAAGGGCAAGCCATTGGTGGGGCTCTCGAGGTCTGCTGGGGCTCTCGAGGTCCGATTCGTGATCCGAGGCTAGCTCTGTGGAGGCAAAGCTGCTGCAGTGCTTTCCAACCGGCCAGATTTTCGATGAATCCCAAGAGATCGTCAAGGGTAACGATCTTCCTTCTCGGACATGTGAAGTCCTCCTTTATGCATGAGTAAGGAATCCTATCAACCAAAAGGTGGAAAAAGTGAGTGATTCTAGTAGGTGATAGTTGCTATCCCCAGTTTGAGTCTGCATTTAGACCCATAAATGTTTAGTACGGGATATGAATGCTGTGTGAAGCCCATCTGGGCAGGTTGTTCTGGATTGGTGTTGTACCTTATTGCGCACCGGAGAAGACTCCGCATATAAACGTGTAGTTTGTGGGTTCAATGGGTTGTGCCTGTGAAAAGACGTAGCAGGAAGTACTGGATTGAGGAATTCTAGGATAAAACCCTTGTAACGCTTGCGTTGTTTGCTATGAAAGACCTGTTTTCTGGCACTGCATGAACTGCAGGGTTTGGGTTTAGTTTGGTTAAAGATAGAGAGTTCTGCGAAACCCGCTTAGCGACCGAGAAGGACGCCGGTATTAACTCCCCTTTTTGATTGTGAAGTCAGTCCTTGGCGTACATTATGGCTATTGTGAGCTACGAGCTCTTAAAAGGCCTTGGGTCAAACAGGAAAGGTGAAGCCGACCCGCGTCTTTTATTCTAGCCGCAAAGACGATGTGCTTGGTTATGGCAAGGAGATTTGAGCAACGGGGGGTGGTGGATCTGTACTTGCGTTATGTTGGTTGTACAAGAAAGTGCCAAGGCATTGGGCTTTCGTTAGCAGCAAAATGAGATTCTTACGCCTGCACGCCATTAAGACTAACTGCTCAAGGGTTGATCCCAGTTCGCCGGTGTACCCAGGTATGCCTTAGTGCACGGATCGTTGGGCCGGGTGGCTGACGTTTGTGATGGATTGCGTGTGCATGAGAGCACAATATGTATACGATATCTGTATCTTAATGCATTGCTCTACAGGGAAGGAATGCCACTGCCCCAGGAAAGGGATAGGATTGTTATAAATTGGTCAGCTGAATGCTGACTGTTGCCTTGTTATAACTTTCTGGGTGGATTGTCTGTGTGCAGGTGCTAGAGAGCCTAGTGGAAAATAAAGGGCTGAAGTCCCAACTGCTACGGTCGCTGATGTTGCCGCTGCTTCCACTAGCTCATGATGGCTAAGCGAAATGTGTTGTCTTTTATTCATGTATGGCCAGCCTACGCGCTGATGTATATAATCCATACGATGTAAAGAGAAACTTTAAGGCCTTAAGGCCCGAACTTTGTGTATTTGGTACATTCCTTTGGGTACATATATAAATGTGCAATTTAGCTATAGTGGACATTCCAAAAGGTTGATTTCTATATTTTCCTTTAAGCTTCCACTAGCATGCTTTGAGTTAGGTTGTGTTTATGATTTTGTATTAACCAGTAGCCTCACCGCTTGTTTATAGCATATAGTGTGGGGCCCCGCCCGGACCTTCTATTATATGTTGTTTAACGGGTGGAGTCGTAATATTTTGGTATCGGAGGGAGGTTTCGTTCCGCCGACCTGTGGGTTATAGGCCCACCACGCTTCCGCTGCGTGGTCTTTGGCCCACTCATTCATCTTTTTGCTCGGTATTTGGGTTATGGGCCCACCACGCTTCCATTGTGGGTTATGGGCCCACTCATTCCACCTTTTGCTCGGTCTTTGGCAATGGACTTAAATCAGTTCAGGGCAAGGTACGGTGCCAGTGTGCCCACCGTTACAAAGATGCGAACAACATGTTCTTGTAAGCGGAAGAAGAATAGACATATTCGGGAGTCGACCTCTTCTACCACCATGGAAATAAAGGAAAGGCGTGTTTCTTTTACGTGTGGAAACGTAGGGCATATTGCCCGGGACTGCAACGGTAAAGCGCCAAGGACCAAGAAAGCTATGGCTGGAGCAGTGGCAGGGCGAATTCCACTCATTTGCTACTCGTGTGGTATAGAAGGACATAAAGCCCGAGATTGCAGAGTTTTCCCCTAGACGAGTTGAAACAAGAAGATAAAGAACGGCCTGTACATAAATAATTGTCACTATGTATTGTATATTTCCGCGTGTGTAATGTTGGCTTCAAACTTGTTTTGTATATGTATAATTATGTTTTGATGAATAAGCAAAACGTTGGTTTACGGCTTGTCCCACCCTATGTATTAATCTTTGTATCAAAGATACCAGTGAAACGACATGGCCGTAGTGGAAAGAATGCATATGGGTAGAGGTCATTTGAGGTTATCGCAGACCATAGGACAATCTGTATTGAACAAAGGACTAAGAGTGCGTGTCTGCTCGCTAGTTGTTCGGTCATGTTTGAAGTGAGTCTTCATGCCTCTATCGGTCTGCAAGCCGAAGGTGGGTTGAGTGACCCTTGTCGTGTGTGTTCGGTTTAGAAGGATGTATTTCCTAATGACCTATATGAGTGATGAAGTCCATAGGAGATCGACTTCGCTATTGCGGTAGTGCCCGGTGCGAAACCTGTGGCCCGCTCGCCATAGCGCGTCACGCCAATGGAAAGGGATGAATTTAAAGTTCAATTGCAAGAGTTGGTGGAGCAGGGATACATATTCCCAAGTATGTCACCTTGGAGCGCGCATGTTCTATTTGTGAAAAAGAAAGATGGTAGTTTGCTATTATGTATTGACTACCGTGAATTGAATAAGCTGACGGAAAAGAACAAATATCCAGTTCCACGGATCAATGACCTCTCTGATCAGCTAGCGGGGTCAACCATCCATTCAAAGTTGGATTTGAAATCGGGATATTATAAATTGCAGATTAGGGAAGGTGACATTCCCAAAATAGCGTTTGGGACACGCTACGGTTCTTATGAATTCACAGTAATGTCGTTTGGCTTATGTCATGCGCCTTCGGTATTCATGGATCAAATGCACCAGACGTTCCGAGAGTACTTGAATCTATTCATAAGTGTGTTTATTGATGATAATCTTGTGTAATCTCAGTCAAGAGATGATCATGCAAACCATTTGCGGTTGGTATTGCATACCCTATGTAGGAATAAGCTCTCTGCCCAGTTCTCAAAGTGTGAGTTCTGGCTATCGTCAGTGGCTTTTCTGGGCCATGTTGTTTGTGGAAAGGGCATATCAATGCATCCGTCAAAGATAAGTGCCATACAGGATTGGCCAATGATGTCTTTAGTGGCTGAAGTAAGGAGCTTCCTTGGACTTGCGGCCTAGTACAGACGGTTTGTGGAAAACTGCTCACAGATTGCTTTACCTCTGACCACGTTGACGAGAAAAGATCAGAAGTTCATTTGGATGCCGTAGTGCACGCGAGCCTTTGAAGAGCTGAAGAGTCGTTTGACCACGATGCTTGTGTTGACATCGCCATATGGTACAGACGGCGATGAGATCTACAGTGATGCTTCAGGGAGAGGCTTAGGCTGCATTCTTCTGCAATTTGGTAAAGTTATTTCTTATGGCTCATGCAAGTTAAAGGTGTATGAACGGAACTACCCCGTCCATGATTTGTAGTTGGCGGCAATAATCTTTGCGCTAAATTTGTGGAGGCACTATCTTTATGGCATTAAAGTGGATATCTATACAGATCACAAGAGCCTAAAGTATTTGTTAGATCAGAAGGATCTGAATATGCGACAACGGAGATGGATGGAGTTCCTTGGGGAAAACACTTTCAATATTCACTATACTCCCAGAAAGGGAAATGAGGTCGCTGATGCTTTGAGTTGTAAGGCGCCAGTACGGGCAAACTGGTTGCAGAGACATGATGAGCGGCTAATCAAGGAGATGGAAGCGTTGAGATATCTTGTGTTGACAAGGATGCTACGGCGGACACATGCTTGAAATGGAGATTGAGGTACAATATGACCTTGCGAATAGAGTTCGGCGAGCAACGGAGCTTGATGAAAGTTTCCAATGCTATGCGAAGGATGGTCCCTGTGACCAATTCTCCTGGTACGATGACTTGTTACAAAAAGATGGTCGGTTGTGCGTCCCAAGTACGGGGAAGTTGAGAGAAGAGTTGATGTACGAAGCGCAACGAGCCAAGTACTCAATTCACCCTGGGAGAACAAAACAAATGGTTAAAGACATGACGAAGTTTTTCTGGTGGCCCGGACTAAAGAAAGTCATATCATGTTATGTGACGGAATGTCACACTTGTGCTTTGGTGAAAGCGGAATGCTAGAAGCCTAGTGGCTTCCTGAAGCCGTTACCGATTCTGGAGTGAAAGTTTGATAAGTTTTCAATGGATTTCGTGCACGAGTTGTCGAGATCTAAATGCGGTCATGATTCTATCTGGATGATTGTAGACCAGTTGACAAAAGTGGCTCACTTACTTCTGAACAAAAGAGACGAGTCAGGGGAAACATTGGCTAAGCTCTTTGTGGAACAGATTGTTCGACTGCACGGTGTTCCTCGGAGCATTGTCAGTGATCGTGATGGGCGAATCACCTCAACTGATTGGAAGTTAATTCATCAAATGTTGGGAACAAATTTAGCATTCAGTATGGCCTTTCATCCCCAAATGGATGGCCAAACTGAGCGAACCAACATGACGATGGAAGATGTGCTCCATGTGCGCCCTGGATTTTGGTATGAAATGGGAAGAGTATATTTAGCTTGTGGAATTTTCCTATAATAACAGCTACCAAGCAAGTATCGGTATGACACCATTTGAAGTTCTATATGGTCGTAAATGCCGTACACCATTAGCTTCGGCAGAAGTAGGCGAATCCAAGCTGAATGGGCGAAAGGAAGTCTAAGAAGCTACCTCGATAATACGCTCTATTCATGAGAGGCTATTAATAACCCAGGATCGACAAGCAAAGTACTACAATGCCAAGCATCGGAAAGTGGAGTTCGCGGTGGGTGATTGGGTCTATTTAAAGATCAAACCCTTCAACGTCGTATCTCGGATTCGGCGGTTGAAAAAGCTAAGTGCGAGATACCTTGGTTATGTTTGATGTGGTGGAGAGAGTCGGGGAGCTGCTTATCGGCTAGCGCTTCCAGCAGAGTTGAGTGGATTGCATGATGTATTCCACATCTATGTACTTCGAAAAGCCGTCAAGGATCAAGCTCAAGTAGTTTAGAATGATCGTGTACCGGTCGAGTATGGGCTAACGACGAAGGTCAGACCCATTCAGATCTAGGATCGAGCCGAGAATAAGTTGCGGAAACAAGATAATCAGGATGGTCAAAGTCCGGTGGGACAATTATGGCCGTGAGGAGCTAACATGGGAGCGAGAGCAGACCATGCGAGCTGAGTTGCCCGAACTTTTGGTATAAACTGTAGACCATGTACATTTTGTTCTAACAGATCTTGTAATGTTATCGCTTTGTGATTCTTGTTTCCTTGATGAGCACAAATTTCAAGACAAAATTTCTCTTAAGGGTGGAGGATTATAACACCCCAAAAACCTTAAGTTGGAGTCAGGCTGGGTGATATGGCCTGGGACATGGGCGTATCCCAGGGCATGTCTAGGGCACACGGCCTAGGACACGGGCGTGTCCTAGGGTGTGTCCTTTGCTATAGGTATCGACTCGAGTTCTCGAGACAGCACGGTCGACGATCGTCGAGAGGCGACACGGCCTGGGACACGGGTGTGTCCCGCTCGGGTGAATAACTGGTGGCGTTGAGTGGCCTATAGTGGAATGGCATTGAGTGTGGAACACGACCTGTGACACGGGCATTTCACAGGGGCATGTTGGGCACACAGCCAAGGACACAGGCATGTTCCTTAGTCGTGTTCTTCTCGGGTGATTATGGCCTGTGTTGAAAGGGTGACACGGCCAGTCGCACGGTCGTGTCAACGTTGATATGGGCATGTATGCAAGGTGATATGGGCATGTGGGAGGCCGTGTTCTGGTCTGGTTTGAGTCGGTTCGTGCACCGCTTGGAGTACATGGCCTGTGACACGGCGTGTCACATGCCGTGTCAGGTCAAAAATGAATTTTTGTGCAGATCTTGGCCATCCATTTATTTCTAATTGGATCCAATGGCCAAGGTGCTTTCCTGCAGTGATAAGACTGGGGAGTTAGCATCTTCTCTCATTCAAACCGAGAGAAAGGAAGAGCTTGGAGGAAGGGGAAGGAGGAGAATAGCAGGCCATTGGTGGAGCTCCCGAGGTCTGATTCGAGATACGAGGCTAGTTCTGTGGAGGTAAAGCTGCTGCTGTGCTTTCCAACCGGCCAGATTTTCGATGGATCCCAAGAGATCGTCAAGGGTAACGATCTTCCTTCTCAGACATGTGAAGTCCTCCTTTATTCATGAGTAAGGAGTGCTCTCCACCAAAAGGTGGAAAAAGTGAGTGATTCTAGTGGGTGATAGTTGTTATCCCTAACTTGAGTCTGCATTAAGACCCGGAAATATTTAGTACGGGATAGGCATGCTATGTGAAGTCCATTTGGATAGGTTGGTCTGGATTGGTGATGTTGCATATTGCGCACCAGAGAAGACTCTGCGTATAAACGTTTAGTTTGTGGGGTCAATGGGTTATGCCTGTGAAGGGAAGTAGCGGGAAGTACTGGAATGAGGAATTCCAGGAAAACACCCTTGTAACGCTTGTGTTGAATGCTATGAAAGACCTGTTTTCTAGCACTGCATGAACTGCAGGGTTTGGGTTGAGTTTGGGTGCAGATAGAGAGTTCTGCTGAACCTGCTTTGCAACCTGCGAAGGAAGCCGGCATTAACTCCCCTTTTTGATTGTGAAGCCAGCCCTTAGCGGACATTATGGGTATTGTGAGCTTCGAGCTCTTAAAAGGCCTCGTGCCGAACAGGAAAGTTGAAGCCGACCCGTGTCTTTTATTCTAGCCGCAAGTACGATGTGCTTGGTGATGGTAAGGCGATTTGAGCAACGAGGGGTGGTGGATTTGTACCTACGTTATGTTGGTTGTACAAGAAAGTGCCAAGGCATTGGGCTTTCATCAGCAGCATAATGAGAGTCTTAGGCCTGCGCGCCATTAAGATTAACTGCTTAATTGTTGATCCCGGTTCGCCGGTGTACCCAAGTTTGCCTGAGTGCACAGATCATTGTGCCGGGTGGCTACCGGTTGTGATGGATTTCTTGTGCGTGAGAGCACAATATGTATACGATATCTGTCTCTTAATGCATTGCTTTATAGGGATGGAATGCCACTACCCTAGGAAAGGGGTAGGATTGTTATAAATTGGTAAGCTAAATGCTAATAGTTGCCTTGTTTACCACTTTCTGGGTGGATTGTGCCTGTGCAGGTGCTGGAGAGCCTTGTGGAAAATGAAGGGCTGAAGTCCCTGCTACTGCGGTTGCTGCTGTTGCCGTTGCTGCCACTAGCCCCTGACGGCTAAGCGAAATGTGTTGTCTTTTATTCATGTATGGCCGGCCTGCTCGCCGATGTATGTAATCCATACAATGTAAAGAGAAACTTTAAGGCCTTAAGGCCTTAACTTTGTGTATTGGGTACATTCCTTTGGGGTACATATATAAAAGTGCAATTTAGCTATAGTGGACATTCCAAATGGTTGAGTTCTATATTTACCTTTAAGGTTCTGCTAGCATGCTTTGAGTTAGGTTGCATTTATGATTTGGTATTAACCTGTAGCTTCACCGCTAGTTTGTGGCATATAGTGTGGGGCCCCGACCAGACCTTCTATTATATGTTGTATAACGGGTGGAGTTGTTACATAGTTATATCCCTCAACCTAATGGATGAACTAGTCCACGAATAAAAAATACTTATACGCTATGGAAGATACTTGTTTAGGTTGATTTCAACATCCTATATGTGTATAAACGTCCCCGATGGGCAACTCATGCTATGCAAAACCCAAGATTTATAATAATTATATCTAAAAGTCTTTACGCAACCAAAAAGTAGTGACTTAATTTTTAAAGAGATGACATGTATGATATACTAATAATAAGGTTTTGTAAGTTAAAAATATCTAACATGCAGTCCTAGCATAAAACATCCCAGAGAGCAAGTAATCCAAAATAATCAGGAAGAAAGTAAACTAGCAGCTAGCAAAGTGTCCAAAATAAACTATCATGTGGCATCAACAATCTGACACACACCCACATAAAACAAAAGTATGTCTTGACTTGGTAAAGAAACTAAAACGACAAACTACCTCGAAAATGCGAGGTGGAAACCACAGCCAATAGTGCTGCCTAAGAACTCTAAAACAAGCTCCCTTACCTGCTAAAGCTCTGAATTGTAGGCATTCCAAGACAGAACACCTCAGCAATGGGTATAAGCCGTGGTAGAAAAGTAAGCGAAAAGTAAACCAAGGTCAAAAGGTGTACTAACCCAAGAATAAAAGTACTGAAGTAAAGTACAGAAGTAAAGTACAAAAAGAATCAGAAAACAGAACTTACGTGAATCATCACGTACATAAAAAAACATTAGATTCCCTGGGATAAAAGATGAAGATCATGATTAAATCATAAGAAAAAATCCGCAATACTTTATTTGCCACATGTGGTCAACTCTACACAAAAACACAGGCGAGGTGGTCACTCATCTTGACACACCCTCACAGATATAATATCCGTCTAACTGAGGGCGAGACTCATACACTCCACCATTAATCGCAGACGCCCAAACACCCCATAGATTCCCACGAGTTACAAATAAATCTCAAAACATTACGCAGGTGGTTACGTCCATTAACTCCCGCAAACTAGAGAATCATGAAATATCCCAGGACTTGTAATATCAGATTCTGCTGGAAATTTCTAGATTTAAGAAACAGTTGATCAACATTCAGGTAAGATTTAAAATCCTACATAAACTCTAGCACATCTTCATAATAGTTAAGGGATTGTAAAAAGGGCAAGATTAAACCACATCATTAAAACATATACCACTTTACAAGGTTGTCTTGGCAGAATCAAGAGCAAGATATTACAAGTTTATTTAAACAAAGAATTAAGATAACTCTATAATCAGCAAGTAATTAATGAAAATGACAAAATAAGGAGTTAGAAATTTCAGCAGATCGGGAGAAAGAAGGGAAGAAGGGAGTAAAACCACCACTTGCCCTGGTTTACAAGAGAAGACCTCCAAATCGCACCTCGGCGTAGATCGGGACTAGGGAAGATGAGGGAATTAGAAATCTAATAACAATGGCCAAAAATAGGATTTAGGGCCGAAAACCCGAACGAGAAAAAAAAATCAAGAAATGGGGAAAAATTTACAATGACGACGTAGGTCTCGCTGAGATCTTTTCGGATCTATACTCGGATTAATATTTTGAGCACCGGAGCACTGTCGGGGACCATCAGAAGAATCACAGAAGAACTTTCTCTCTCTCGCTCACGCCACTCTGGTTCGATAAATGAACATAAGTTCGGCTTAAAGAAGAAGAAGGAGAAGGACATATATATAAGGAAGGAACTGGGGGACGTATATATAAGGACATATATAAATGAACATAAGTTCGGTATAATTATAATGTTAAATTAATTTTACCTATAACAGTTACATTTCTAAGAAAAGAACTGGGGGAGAGGGGGTTAGCTGGACTGGACTTCTCAAGAAGATTCCTTGGATGACTCAAGAAGAATAGAAGGAAGCTTTACTCTAGTAGAAGGCAGGTTCTCGAGAATTGAGGAGTATTACTCGAGTAGCAAAGATGACTTCTCGAGTACTGAAAGACAGTTCTCGAGAATAAGAAGGCTTTCTCTAGAACAAGGGCAGATCTCGAGTACTAATAAGGACTTCTCGAGAACAATGTAAGACTTCTCGAGAACTAAAAAGACAGACTTCTCGAGAACAAGGTTGCAATTCCCGAGGACAATAAAGTACTTATCAAGAACTAAGAATGGATTTCTCTAGAACTTAAGGAGGGATTTCTCGAGAAAGAGTAAGAGTTCCCGGGAACAACACAACATTTCTCGAGAAGGAATATAAACTTCTCGGGAAAAGCTCCCAGTTTCTCGAGAAATGAGGCGGGTCAATACGAGAAAGAACACACTCAAGGGGGAAAAACACTTCTCGGGAAAAGATTCCCGGCTTCTCGAGAACAAGCAAGGGCCTCTCGAGAACAATAAGGCTTCTCGAGAATATCAAGCTAAATGTGAGAATTCAGATAATCTTTTATTCCGTGATAAAATGTTGACTCTACGAATCTAGCAGCGAAGACAACCCTAGAATCCTATGCACCATTCTTGAGACACTAACATCAAATGCGCACCTAAGCTCAAACATCCAAACACGTGTCGAGACTTCAAAATGCTAAGATCGCAAAAAAATTGGACAAGTCAAAAACCTCAAAACTTCATCCTTTCAATCAAGGAAAATACTCAATCCACTCAAAACCCCAAAATCTGGTCGAACAGACCCAACAGACGTGAAAACGCACAAATGGTGCAGCGCCGTTAATAGGATGTAAAAAAAGTGTAACGACCTGACGTCATAATCATGACGACACCTAATCAAATAATAACATCGGAAAATCATGGGTATTACAAGAAGGAAAGGACACTTCTCAATTTTCAACTGTCTTCTTACAGACAAAAAGATATTGACAGGTATGCTTAGAAAAACATATTCAATGTGGACAAATACATGAATTTACATCCAGAGGTAGTAGTGCCTAGGACTACATTTTTGAAATTTATTAGCTCTCAAGATCTGAAGATGAGTCAACAGGAAGCTTCAGATCCCAACAGGAAGCTGGTCTTCACTAAATAATCGTCTTAAGATTCTAAGAAAGACTCTTAGTCTTTGATTGTTTTTATGTTCTTATAACTGTGTTTATGTTTATAACTCTCAAAACACATATGTTATAACCGCTAAAATTTTTATTTTTGCTAGATATTTTATGCTATTTTTTTTTGATTTTGTGTAATCGTATCCTCACCCAAATAGGGGGAGATTGTTGGAACCCTATTACTGATTTAGGCTAGGATTACTATTGGGATGTTTAGATTGACCCATTTTGTATAGTGTAGGGTCATAAGTTTATTTCTAGGGTCATTTCCTAAGAAGAATTCCCGCAAAAACTCAGTTCGAAGAAAGCAGAGATGCGTGTAACGCCCCCATTCGTCATATAGCATATGCCAGAAGGTCCGGCCGGGGCCCGAAACCATATACTACAGACAGGTAAGGAGGTTATTAGTTGAATTCCAAATCCATGTTCATTATGAACGTACCCTAACTCAGAGAATTTTAGAGGAAGTATTTAATTTATGAACCCAAATATAACAGGAATCTCCACTATACAACAAGAATGATACACATAACAACATGTAACACATGTTTTGGTAGTAGCCTTATTACAATTGTTTTAATTAACATTAAGTGGATTCATACTTCGGCACGCAGCCCGGCCACACATGAAAACAGTAATTGGTCACTTTTGGGCCTTCAAAGGCCATCCAATCGCAGTACATGGGCTTCAACTCGCTATTTTCCACTTGGCTCTCTAGCACCTGCATAAAAGGACCCACCAAAACGTGGCAACAAAGCAACGGTCAGCATTTTACTGACCCGTGTATAACGATCCTACCCATTACTCGTGGCCCGTGCACTCAGGGCATATTTTCGGTGTCCACAACTTCTCGTGTGTCACCACTGTTCAGAAGTCCAAGACATAATGGTTAACTTTGTCTTACAGAGGTCCTTAACTTGATGACAATTTCGTTCAGAGGTAATTAACTTAAAGAGTGACTTACTCATTCAGAGGTCCTTAACTTAACGACCACGTCGTTAAGAGGTACTTAACTTGGTGAGTGACTGCCCATTCAAGGGGACTTAACTTAACGATGATGTCGTTTCGAGGTCCTCAAAATCATGGGACAGTAAAGTGTTACACATCTCAACATACACATTTTCTCAAACATTGACCCTCAGGTCTCATAGAGACAGGCCATACAAAAATTTTCAAAATTGTTCATTCATTTGGGTAATTTCTTGGAATTGCTTCCAGTACTAAAATGCAAAAGCCTGCACACCCACTTTCAAATTTTCCACATGTACATCTACACAAATTCACAGAGTCTTCTCCGGCACGCAAAGCATAAAACATCACCAATCTAGACCAACCTATCCGGATGGACTTCATATGGTATGCCTATTCCGTACTCTACATTTCCAGATCTAAATACAGAATTTTTTTTCGAATCCACCCTTTCGAATCTACCCTTTTTCTCCTTTTGGTGAGGGAATTCATGCAAGTATGCATATTAAGGACTTCAATTGTCTGGGAGAAACTCTTTACCCATATAGTTCTCTTTGGATCCATGATGTTTGAGTTTTATCCAGCTAAGAATGTACAGTAAAATTTCCTCTTCACGCATCTAGCTCCAGCTCTTACTTTCTCTTCAGCAACTATATTCCAGCAAGCTATCAAAAGCTTCAGCTCTATTTCACTCCTCAAGAAGACGCACAGGAGCAGACAATATGAAATGAAGTGAGAGAGTAAAAAGGAAATAATACTTTCCTTCTTCCATAATTCTCTTTTAAGGTGGTCACGGGTTACAATCCCGCCACACAATCCTCATCAACAAGAAGGGATGGCGCAGAAATCGCCGCTCACTGGCCGCTTACTAGCTATCTGACAAGATATTCATGCCTTGGCGACACCGCTGAATTTTGTTGGAACCCTTGTTTGATTTGGGCTAGGTCAACTCCTAGATTGTTCACCTATATGTATAGCCAGGGTCAAGGTATAGGTATAAGAAAGTCTCTACAGGTAACACTTCTCAAGACTAGCTGTGGACTTTTCTCTCCAAGATCTCAGACTTAGAGGAAATCTATGAATTCCATATCAGTTCGACTTTCGTCGAACTCAGCTCGATGATCGTTGATCTCCGATCGACGATTTCAGAGCTTAGTCTCTGAACTGAGCTCGACGATCTATGAGTTATGGTCGACGATCTCATATTTGTTCACAGTATTCTCAGATCGCAGATAGTTGATCTCAGATCGACGATCTTCCAGCTCAGATCGACAATCTTTCTCTGTGTCCGTCTTCTTATTTTCAGGTGTTGTCTTGAAGATTAATTTCCTACTTCATTAATTCTATTTATGTCAAATAATCTCTGGTAGTTAATGCTTATATTCTTAAGGCATATAGCCGATTCTTTATAGAATTAACTATGGTATTTCACAGAGTTATTATTTTGACTTATTTGCCAAGACAGTTGGGGAGAATTTATTGCTAGAATTAGTAGCCATTTCTCTCCTCGATTTCTACAGTAATCTAAGGAATGTTTTTGAATCTCAAAAACAGATATTCAGACTGGTTAATTGACAAAAAAGCAGATTCAGAAATAGATTCTTAGAGGACACAAGCTTTCATGCAATAGCTCTCAGAATTCTCCATTTTGCTCTCACAAAATAGAAGAAGAACAACAAATTTTCATCTTGAGTCTTCTTCAGTTCTATCTTTAGGAATCTACAGAGACAAAAAATCAACATCATTCTACAGATTCTGAAGAGCAAGAACACCAGTCTATTGAAGACCTACACCCTGGAGAAAGCTTCCATCTTCCTAAACCTACTCAATATCTTAGGGGGAGCTTTGGCTTCATCAAATAAAAATAGTCTTCTCATTTTCTTTGAGAAAGAGAAGACTGCCATCTATTTTCTTTTACCTCTCTTGTATAGGGTTATTACTCTCTTCAAAAGTGAACTCTTTGGTGACAGGATACCTGATCAAAAACCTATTGGTTTTTAAGCACCTGATCAAAAGCCTGAAGGGTTTCTAGATCTACCTGAAGCTTATCTTGTGGTGATAGGGCACCTGATCAAAAACCTAAGTGGATTCCTACCATGGTGGTAGAAGAGTGGATGTACCCAGATTAGGAACCCACTATAATTGTCTTGTGTCGTCTGGTTGCTCATCCTTCTTTATTTTTGTTGTGTTGTGATTACTTTTGTTTTGCTTCTCTTATACATATAAGTAACACCTATTTTAATTCCGCTATAAAAATTATTTAAAAGTTTTTAATAATCTATTCACCCCCCCTCTAGAGTAGTGTTGGAACCCCTAGGTGATTTGGGCTAGGTTAACTTCTTAGGGTGTGACCCATGTTGTACTGTTGGGTCAAGTATTTTATCTTCCTAGTCTTATGTTAGGCCTACAGCTTGCAGCATCAAGGACCTGCCTTAAGACAGTATCAGATATAAGCCTTAGAAGTTATGTGTTGAAGTTATTTCTGAACTAGACATTCTTAGAGCCAAAGTCGACGTACTATTAGGGAAAGATAATAGTTCTGTTGCATGCGAACTTGGCAAAGAAGTTATCTGTTCTAAGGTCGACGATCTTCCAGTGCAGTGCAGCTCTAAGCTCAACGATCTTCCAGCTCAGACTCAGCCAAAGTTTTGAAAAGTTTATTCACAGAGCCAAGGGCGAAGAATGTATTTTCTGTGGTCGATGATCTCTAATCTCTGGTCGACGAAAACTATAAGATGTTTTTGACTTATTCTTTCCTTATCTGTTCCGATTTATTGCTATTATAAGTCATGATTTTACTAAGTAATTATTGCTCATTTTATAGCCATTATTTGGTAGAATTGATTGTGGTTTTCATCAGTAAATGAAATTGACATATATCCCGGGACAGTTGGGGAATAGAATATTTAAATTAACATTCTTGACGTTTTCTATTCCTAGATTTTCTGCTTAGCCTTAATTGCAGGAATTTGAATTGGAATTGTGGAATAGTTGTTAATATAGTATACTCTCGGTAGGACAAGAGACACAAAGAGAAAAACACACACTCAAAGAGAAAAATATTTTGTGCTTACAGCTCTCAAGAAGAACGACACTGTGACAGAAAAAGTGTTTTAGAGAAAAAGCTTTCTGACTTTCTAATACTCCTTCTGTGCAGGATCTCATTGTTCTCTTAAGAAGAAGAAGTAAAGAACACCAATCATATATCAAGAGTCATTTCCTTACTTCTATCTCTGATTCCAGGATCTTTAGTGACAAACCATTTCAATCAGTCAAGAGAATCCTGGATATGATCTTGCAGCAGAAGATCTACCATCCCAAACAAAGTTTCCCTGCCTGAACATATGCTAATCTCAGGGGGAGCTTTGATATAATCAGTAGAATCCACAAGGCTTCTCTTAATTTGCTTTGAGAATAGAGAATTCTTCATCAACCGATCTCTCCCCTCTCTGTACAGGGTTATCTTTCCCTTCAAAAGTGATTCCTGGTTGCAAGTCCCTAACCAAAAGACTTGAGGTTTGGTTTTTGAGAATTTCATCAAAAGCTCATTGGTGTCAGGCACCTGATCAAAAATCTGAGTGGATTCCTACCTAGGGTTGTAGAAGAGTGGATGCACCTAGTTGGGGAACCACTATAAAGTTCTTGTGTTGTCTGTGTGACTGTATTTCCTTTGTGCTTATGCTGTGATATCTGTGTTGTGTAGCTTAGATTTATCTCTTCTGTTAGTTTGTTGTACTTGTACACTTGTAAACATATATCCTACTCACCAATTTTACAAAAGATATTTTGATTCCGCAAATGTTTAAAGAGATTTGATTGAACTATATTCACACCCCCTCCTTTAGAGTTAATCATATTCTATTCCCCATTTCTTTCAATTGGTATTAGAGGCAGGTTAGTCACACACACAGGCTTACACCTTGACAAACTAAGAACCTCCAGATAAACTCTGAATAACTCATTGTTTTATTTTTTTTCTTTGATATCATGGCACAAAACAAGGATTATGCTTGCACAAGACCTCCAGTCTGCAACTTATCTAAGTTCACAATGTGGAAGGCAAGAATCAAGTTATATATGAACTCTATTGATGAAGATAATTTTAACTCTATCTTAACAGGACCACCAACTCCAGTAGTTTCAACTCCATCTACATCAACTGACAGGAGTGTTGTCCCACCCCCTGGATGGATAGATGCACAGAAAAAGGCAAAGGTAGTTGATGCCAGAGCCATGAACATATTGGCTCAAATAATGTCTGATGAAATCTTTCAAAAGGTTGCTGAGTGCTCATCAGCTAAGGCAAATTGGGACTCCTTGAACCAAATGATGGCAGGATCAGTAGATGAGAGGAAAGATAGAAGATAAAACCTCATTACTCAGTATGAAAATTTCAGGAAGGATGAAACAGAGACAGTTGAAGCAATGTACAATAGGCTTAGATCCATCATTAGTGAACTAAGAACCTTGGACAAGGAGATTACTATGATAGAGGTCTATGACAAAATTATGATGTGCTTCCCCATTACATGGGATTCCAGAATATGGCTCATCAGAGAAGAAAGGAGCATGATAGAGATATCAACTAAATCTCTGTTGGGTAAGCTCAAGTCCTATTAGCAGTTGGTGAACTCAAGATAAGTAGCTGTAGAATCAAATACTCCAACACCAACAAGAAAGGAGCATAGCCTAGCATTCAAAGCTGTAGAAGAATTCCCATGTCTGCCAATGAATTATGAACTTATGAGCCCTTTTGCAAAGAGAATCTACCAGATGGCTAGAAAGGATTTCTGGAAAAGGCCATCTAGAAGTGAAGATAAACCCAGGTATGACAAGACCCCAACTAAAAAGGCTATCTATTTTGGTTGCAGGAAACCAGGACACTTCATCTCTGAATGTCTAGAAGTCTAAAAGAAAGATAGGAAAAAAGAAAAGGACTCCAGAAGAAGTCATCACAGTAAAGCCTCCTCCATCAAATACAATTACAAGAAGAAGGAAAAGGGCTTTGTTGCTTAAACATGGAGTGACACTGAAGAGGAATCAACTTCCTCCAGCTCTAGTGAATATGAATAGGAAAAGAAGGCAAAGGAAGTTTGCCTCATGTCTATGGAAGATGGAAGCAGCAGATCTGACTCAGAAGAATCAGATGATGAAGAACTCCTCTCTAAACAGGATTAGGTAATTGCTTCTTATTATTTTCAATCAGAAGAATTTAAAGTAGAATTCAAAACCTTCTGTTTAGACCTAATAGGATCTGAGAAGGAAATAAAACTCCTGAGGGAAAAGCTGTTAGAGCAAGATAAAATCATTTCTGAAAATGTCAAACTGTCTGAAGAACTAAAATCTGCTTACCATCAAATAACCCTTCTAAAATCTGAATTAAGTAAGGCTAAAGAATTAGAAGAAACTCTTAGAGGAAGAAGCTTAAAACGTTAGACATAACTAGCACTGTAAATGCCAAAATAAACAATAGTAAGCTAGGATTAGGTGCTTCCTCCTGTGAACCAATTCTAATTCAGAAGAATCACATGTCAAAACCAGTAAATTTTATATCTGATAAAGGCAAGAAAAATATTGAACAGGTTAACAAGATTAATGAAATTATTAAGCAACTAGAAATCAAGAAAACCAACCTTAATAAGGAGGGAAAGAGAAATCATAGAAATAACTATGTTCAGCAATTTTCATCAAACTTAGAACCACGAAATGGGCACGGATCGTCGAACTCATAACTATGAACTCTAAACGCAAATAATAGCCCAAATTATTCTACGAACTACGATTGATAAAATCAGTTGGATCATCCACAAGAGATCGACGTTTCAGGGGATCTGAGAATGTATACTTCCATTCTTCAAGCAAAGATCGAAGAACTCAACCCAAATCATCGAACTCAGCTCGACGAACTCAATTAACTTCGTCGAACCTAGTTCATAATCAGAGAAACATAAAAGCTGATAAAAATTTTAATCCTTTTAGTCAGTGGATTATACCCCATAGAAGGTATCATCCCCTAGGATATAAAGATCAGCCTGAATGTTCCTTTATTTCAAGTTATGGTTTTGTCAAACAATAAGGACCCAAGATATCCTGGGTCAGAAACCTCTAATCTTTTTCTTTGCAGGTAGAAGCGAACCCCGTCTTTCAAATCAAGTGGTACCTGGACAGTGGTTGCTCTAAACATATGACAGGTTGCAAGGAATGTCTTATCAATTATAAAGCCAAGGCTTGCCCTAAAGTAATTTTTGGGGACTCAGGCTTTGGATTGATAGAAGGCTATGGATATTTCAGATATGGAGATGTTATATTCAAGAAGGTGACCTATATCAATGGTCTCAAGCATAACCTTATATCAATAAGCCAACTGTCTGATACAGGTTATCAAGTAAGCTTCACTAACTCCTTATGCACTATCTCCTTAAACAATAAAATTGTTTTAACAGGAATTAGACAAGGCAACATTTATTTAGTCAATTTTTAATCTGCTATTTTTGAAATTTGTTTATTTAATTCTGTTAGTAGTCAAACAAGCTTATGGAATAAAAGATTAGGTCATGTAAACAATAAGAATATAGCTAGGTTATCTAAGGACAACCTTGTTAGAGGTTTACCTTCTGGCCCCTTTAAGAAGGAAGGCCTCTACAAGGCTTGTCAACTAGACAAGCAAACTAAATCTAGCTTCAAATCTATTAATAGAGTGATTCACCTAGGATATTGTACTTGCTACATATGGATCTTTTTATCCCCATTGTTGTACAAAGACTAGGAGGGAAATCTTATACCTTAGTGGTTGTAGATGACTTCTCCAGATTCACATGGGTATTCTTTTTGAGATCTAAGTCAGATACCTTTAAGAATCTTATAGATTTTCTCAAGACCATACAGATTGAGTACTCAACTCAAGTTGCACTGATCAGAAGTGATCATGACACTGAGTTTGAATCTCTTCTTATGCATGAGTTCTATGAGAAGGAAGATATCAGGCACTATTTCTCTGCTCCTAGAACTCCTCACCAAAATGGGGTAGTTGAAAGGAAAAATAGAACATTCATTGAAACTGCAGGTACATTGCTTGCATATGCTTACCTGTCTCAATCATATTAGGTAGAGGTAGTAAGCACAACCAACTTTGTCCTATATAGGAGTTTAATACATAAACTAAAGCTTAAGACTCCCTATGAACTACAAAAACGGAAGAAACAAATAATCACCTATTTTAAAGTATTTGGATATGTATTATATATTCATAACAATGATAAGAAGTATCTTAGAAAATTTGAAGCAAAGGCTGAAATGGGAATTTTTCTAGGATATTCCCAAGTTAGCAAAGCTTATAGGGTGTTTAATAAATCATCTTTGAAGATTGAAGAGTCTATGCATGTAACTTTTTATGAGACTAACATGTTTTACAAAAAGAAAAACATTTCTACCAATAACACTTTGCAGGTATCAAATTTGTGTGAGAATTTGGATGATCTAGACCTTACCCCAAAGGCTGAATCAAATCCTCCTCCACAATCAGAAGAAGAAGCTGATAGTGATGAAGAAAGTGTTGAAGCAGTTCAACTTCCTTCAACAGTTGATGCAATTCCACAAGAGGAATTAAATCCAATAAATGTTGTTGAACCAACTCAACCTAATGATCTTGTCACACTTAGGGATCACCCTAGATCTCAAGTGATTGGAGACATATCAGTGGGTGTGCATACAAGGCATCAACTCAACCATGATGTAATGCTTGCCTGTTTTCTCTCTCAAGTTGAGCCTCAATCAAAAACGTATGCAGAGCAAGATTCACAATGGATTATTACAATGCAAGAGGAGCTCAATCAATTTGAGAGGTGTAGAGTTTGGGACTTAGTTCTAAGGCCTAAGGGCTATCCAGTAATTAGGACTAAGTGGGCATTCTTGAATAAACTTGATGCCCAAGGTGTGATAGTGAGGAACAAGGCAAGGCTTGTTGCTTAAGGATATAGACAAGAGGAGGTATTGATTATGATCAAACCATTGCTCCAGTTGCGAGGCTAAAGACAATAAGAATTTTCTTAGCTTATGCAGTATATAAAAAGTTCAAAGTCTACCAGATTGATGTGAATAGTGCTTTTCTAAATGGAGAACTCAAAGAAGAGGTTTATGAAGAACAACCTCCAGGTTTTGTTTCTCCAACTCATCCCACTTATGTTTTTAAATTGCATAAAACTCTCTATGGTTTAAAGTAGGCCCCAATAGCTTGGTATGAGACCTTAGCCAACTTTCTCTTAGAGCATGGTTTTTCAAGAGGCTTAGTAAATAGAACTCTTTTTGCAAAACTGCATCATGATAAAATATTATTAGTACAAATATATATGGATGATATAATTTTTGGTTCTACTGATCCAAAACTGTGCAAGAGATTTTTCTGATCTAATCCATTCAAGATTTGAGGTGAGTGGCATGGGAGAACTATCTTATTTCCTTGGTCTCTAAGTGAAACAATCCTCTAAAGGAATCTTCATCTCTCTGTATAAATATGCTAAAGAGCTTATTACGAAGTTTGGGATGAATGATGCATCTTCAATGAATACTCCCATGGCTGCCAATGTTATTGTAGATGCTGATGAACTTGGAAAACTAGTTGATCAAACTAGGTATAGGGCTATTGTTGGATCCGTACTATATCTAACAACAAGCAGACGAGACATTATGTTTGGCACATGTCTTTGTGCTATGTTCCAGGTGAACCCTAAAGAATCTCACCTTATTTTTATAAAAAGGATTTTGAGATATTTAAAAGGTTGCCCAGATCTAGGACTCTGGTATCCAATAGAGTCAGCATTTGAGTTAACTGGATTTTCTGATGCTGACTATGCTGGATATAGAGTAGATAGGAATAGCACCTCTGGAACTTGCCAATTCCTGGGTGACAGACTTGTATCTTGGTTATGTAAGAAACAAACATCTGTTTCAACATCCACTGCTAAAGCTGAATATATTGCTGTAGGCAGTTGCTGTTCATAGATCTTGTGGATACAAAACCAACTTCTAGATTATGGTGTCATCTTAAAAATTCAACCATAATATGTGATAATACTAGTGATATTTCCATTGCACAAAATCCAGTATTGCATTAAAAACAAAGCATATAGAAATTAGACATCATTTCATTAGAGAATGTGTAGACAAGCAAAAGATTAAACTTGAGTTTATCTCTACTGATTTGCAAGAGCAGACATATTCACCAAGCCATTGGATCAAACCAAGCATCTGTTCTTTATAAATCAGCTTGGAATGATAAATGGTCAAAATTTAATTTAATGCTCTGTTTGTGGTCGAAGAATTGTTTCTGTTCGTCGAACTGAAATTGACAAACTGGTAACTGTTCTTGAGATTTTTCTTCGACCTAAGATCGATGAAATCTCTTGTTGAAGTAGTTTCTTCGACCGAAAAATGACGATATTTTTTTCAGGAAATTTTTCTGTGAGCGACGAAAACTTTCCATCTCTTCGTTCTGAGATCGATGAACATATTCCCTAATGAAATTTTTGTCGACCTGTGATCGAAGAATTTTATTCTTTCGCTGGGATGAGAATGTTGTTTCGTATTCTGAAAACCCTTTATAGGCTTTTCGTCTTCGACTTCAATCACGCGCTTTCAGAATTCCCCTCCTACACTTGATTATTTATTTCCTTTTGCACGTACTCTCGTTTGGCAAAAGTACTCAGAAATGGCTGCGTCTGGTTCAGCAGGAATCAAGTTCGTCACAGGCTTTGACATTGATTTCTATTCATTCCAGCAATGTGATCAAATATTTCAGGATATTCTGCTACTATGTGAAGATCAAAAGATGAAATCGTTTATGACCAACCACTTCAAGCTGCCAGTCATAACAATAAAGGAATGTGTATTCTCATCGTCCTCTACTGAGGAAGAGATGATAGGTTTCATTAGCGGGAATCACGTTTCTCTCTCTCCCGCAGTTCTTACAGAAATTTTTTAACTTGAGAGTGGTATAAAAGATTTGGATATGGATGATGATGAGTTTGAGAATGTGTTAGTTGTTATGGGTCACTCTGGTGAAAACTCTAACAAGTTATGGAAAAAGAACTTGTCTCATGCGTACAAGTTTCTTGCAGATGTAGTGGGGAAAGTGTTGTTTGCTAAGCACACTGTCGACGACTACATCTCCAGGCAGCAGTTACTTATGAAGGCTGAGCGGGTAAATATTAGGAAAGTAAATTGGGGACAGATGTTGTTTGATTTGATCAGGAAGAGGAACAACAAGAAAGAAGAGTGTTTTGCCTAGATTTTGGGCCTGTTCTTAAAGGCAAAGGCTGATGAACTGTTAGTTCCTCCAAATACGTTCATCAATCCATCCAAGAGGCTAACCTCTGTCCTATTTGGCAGATGGGAGAGGACAATTCCAAAGCCCTCTAATAAAAAGCCATCTACAGGTGTTTCAGAGAACACAAGGGTAGTAACAACCTCTCCTCTCTTGGCTGAAGGAACCCCTCCCCTTACCCCTCATGCCTCTCCTACTCCAGATAATCAACCCTCTCCTTCTCATAACCTCACACCTCCTAACTTACCTCTTCTCTCTCACCTTACAAATATTCCCTCAACCACCCTCCTCTTTCCAAACTTTGAGTTGATAACAGCTGAAATTTCTTCACAAGCTTCTCCCCTCCAATCTCCTATTCATACTCCCTCTCCTCAGCACCCATCCTTACCTACTAACCAAGATGAAATCATACTTGATACCATCCCCCCAGTTATTCCTCCTCTAACCCCTGACAATGCTTTCATTGCTACCCTCATATCTTAATTGACTCCCATCATCAAGGAGCTTATTGCAGCTGAGATATCCCACCTTTTAAATTCAATAAATTCCCTTACATCTCCCTTTGCTGCCTTCTCCTTCCCTTCCCCTTCTTCAGCCAAGGGCATGGATTCAGAACCTTCTGAAACCATGCAGGGGGATATGTTCTGTGAAGAAGCCCTTTCAGCAGTAGCAGATGATGAGATGGTTGTACCTATGCCAGAAGTACTGATTGGTGGAAATTATTTTTATTTTATACCTCCATAAGTAGATTTTGAAAGTATACTCCATCATTCTTCTATGGAAATTCCTTTATATTCTGATGAATCATCATCTAAGGCCATTGTGTATGATACTCCACCTACTTCCTCATAGGTAATAGCCACATAAGGGCTTGTTTTGAAGAAAGCTTTAAGACTGAAGCTATGATTACTGAGAAAGCTTCAGTAGCTGATACCAAAGTGGCAGTTGAAGAGTCTGTTGAATCAGAGTCTGTTGAATCAGGGTCTGTTGAATCAGAGCCTGAGTATATGACTGACCCAATCCCTCCAGTCTATGCTCCTACTCCTATCCCAGCTCCCAAGGCTCCTTATCCTCCTCCCAAGGTAACTCCTGAGTATATAAAAGCAATTGATGCTTTGTACAACGTTGAACGTGAAAGTAGTAAAGAAATTTAGAGTGATGATTCCCCCAAGACAAAGAAAAGGAAATTGAGAAAGAAGACTCCAGCTCAAGCTCCAAATCCCTAAATGACACTCCCTACTATATTAGGCATAATATTGATCCATATCCTAACATGCCTCATTGGATGAAGTTGTAAAAGAGTGAGCTTAAAGCAAGGAAGAAAAGAAAGTACTCACCTCCCTCTTCTCCAAGGATGAATAGAAGAGATCCTCCTCCTCCTCCCAGTGGTAGCTCTCCAGATAGTGGCCGTTAGAGATTTTCAAACAATACTCAGACTTACCAAAGGAATAGTAGATCCTCTAAAGCTTCAAGAGTTAATCAGTATCAAAAGCAATATCACTCATTCTCCAGAAGCTCTCTTAGTTCTCAGTAATGTCCTTCCAAGCCAACATTCTCTCCTTCCCCTTCCAGTGAAGTTAGTGCTGAAATTAGATATGAAGGACCACCAATAAAAGCATATGATCCTGAGACAGATCCTAATACCAGAATGGACAGCTTTACAGAATCTATTGCTCTATCACAGATCAGAAAAGCAAGACAACAAGGTCAGGACACCTCTCAGTATTCTACAATGTCATCCTACAGAAAGAAAGTTTTAGAAAGATATCAAGTTGGAAATCTGTTTAATGCTGAAGAGTACATGAATCTGCATCCTGAAGCCATAGTTCCTAGAGCCACATCTCAAAAGACTTTGGGAGATGCAGACATGACCATGACTCTCAAGCAAGCACTAGATCAAAACAGAGTAATAAAATTTGCTAAATCTTTTGATTCTCGCAAGGATAAATAGCTTATTTATTTTCTATTTGTTTTGCTTATGAACAATTTATGCATTGCTTTATAAAGATGTTGATAGCTTATTTATTCTATCAGTTATCTATTTTTTCTTGCTATGATTTTTTTTGCTTACTTTTCTTCTGAAGCAACCTCACCCAAATAGGGGGAGATTGTTGGAACCCATAGGTGATTTGGGCTAGGTTCACTTCTTAGGGTGTGACCCATGTTGTATAGTTGGTTCAAGTATTTTATCTTCATAGTCTAAGGTCAGTCCTACAGCTTGCAACATCAAGGAACTGCCTGAAGAATGTATCAAATATCAGCCCTAGAAGTTATGTATTGAAGTTATTTCTGAACTCGACGCTCTTAGAGCTCAGGTCGACATACTCTAAGTGAAAGACAAGAGTTCTGTGGTCTGCGAACTTGGCAAAGAAGTTATCTGTTCTAAGGTCGACAATCATACAGTGCTGTGAAGCTCTAAGCTCAACGATCTTCCAGCTCAGACTCAGCCAATGTTTTGAAAAGTTTATTTGCAGAGCCATGGTCGAAGAATGTGTTTTCTTTGGTCGACGATCTCTGATCTCTGGTCGACGAAAACTATAAGATGTTTTTGACTTATTCTTTCCTTATCTGTTCCGATTTATTTCTATTATAAGTCATGATTTTACTGAGTAATTAATGATCATTTTATAGTCGTTATTTGGGAGCATTGATTATGGTTTTCATCAGTAAATGAAATTGACATATATCCCGTGATAGTTAGGGAATAGAATATTTTAATTAACATTCTTCACGTTTTCTATTCCTAGATTTTCTCCTTAGCCTTAATGGCAGGAATTGAATTGGAATTGTGGAATAGTTGTTAATATAGTATACTCTTGGCAGGACAAGAGACAAAGAGAGAAAAACACACACTCAAAGATAAAAATATTTTGTGCTTACAGCTCTCAAGAAGAAAGACACTGTGATAAAAAAAGTGTTTTAGAGAAAAAGCTTTCAGACTTTCTAATACTCCTTCTGTGAAGGATCTCATTGTTGTCTTAAGAAGAAGTAGAAAAGAACACCAATCATATATCAAGAGTCTTTTACTTCCTTCTATCTCTGATTCCAGGATCTTTAGTGACAAACCATTTCAATCAGTCAAGAGAATCCTGGATTTGATCTTGCAGCAGAAGACCTACCATCCCTAACAAAGTTTTCCTGCCTGAACATATACTAATCTCATGGGGAGCTTTGATATAATAAGTAGAATCCACAAGGCTTCTCTCAATTTGCTTTGAGAATAGAGAATTCATTATCAACCTCTCTCTCCCCTCTCTGTACAGGGTTATCTCTCCCTTCAAAAGTGATTCCTTATTGCAAGTCACCTAACCAAAAGACTTGAGGTTTAGTTTTTGAGCACCTGATCAAAAGCTCTTTGGTGTAAGACACCTTATCAAAAATCTTAGTTGATTCCTACTTAGGGTGGTAGAAGAGTGGATGTACCCAGTTGTGGAACCACTATAAAGTTCTTGTGTTGTTTGTTTGACTGTATTTTATTTGTGCTTATGCTGTGATATCTGTGTTGTGTAGCTTAGATTTATCTCTTCTGTTAGTTTGCTGCACTTGTACACATATATCCTACTCACCTATTTTACAAAAGATATTTTATTTCCACAAAAGTTTAAAAAGATTGGATTGAAATCTTTTCACCCCCCTCTATAGAGTTAATCAGAGTCTATTCCGCATTTCTTTCAAGTAGATTAGATTAATCCCCTCACTTTCAATTGGTATCAGAGGGTTTGTTTTTCTATTTGTTGTACAGGCTAATACCTGAACCTGAAGATCCTTGATAGATCCTCTTCTCTCCTTCTTTCTTTTTTATAAACCGTGGAACAAAATAAAGATTATGCAAGCACCAAACCTCCGGTATTCAACCTGAACAAGTTCGACATATGGAAGGCAAGAATCAAGCTTTATATGAACTTTATTGATAAAGATATTTTCAACTCTATCTTGACAGGACCACCAACTCCAGTGGCCTCCACTCCTTTAACTTCAAAAAATCTTAGTGCAGTCCGACCTTCAGATTACACTGATGCTCAGTAAAAGGCAAAGATTTCTGATGCAAGGGCCATGAACATTCTGGATCAAACCATGTCAGATGACATCTTCCAAAAGGTGGCAGAATGCACCTCTGCAAAATTAATCTTGGATTCTCTCAACCAGATGGTTGCTGGCTCAGCAGATGAGATTAAGGATAAAAGATCAACTCTCATCTCACAGTATGAGAATTTCAAGAAAGATGAAGCTGAATTTGTCAGTGACATGTACAACAGACTAAGCTCCATCATCAGTGAGTTGAAGACCTTGGATAAAGACATCTCTCTCACAGAGGTGAATGACAAGATCCTAATGTATTCCCCAAGCTCATGGGACTCCACGATCTTGCCAATCAAAGAGGCCGGAAGCTTGAATGAGACATCCGCAGAATCTCTCCTGGGAAAGCTCAAAACCAATGAACAGTTAATCCAATCCAAGGAAGCTATAGAACAAAGGACTCCTCCACCGGCAAGGAAGGAGCACAACATTGCATTCAAAGCCCCTAAAGAATAAGAAGCACCACCTTCAAATGAAGAGCTATTAAGTCTGTTTGCAAAAAGGTTCTTCAAAATTGGCAGAAAAGACTTCAGGAAGAAGTAATCCAAAAATGAAGACAAGCCAAGGTATGATAAAACTCCAACTAAAGAAATTATATGCTTTGGTTGTAGGAAGCCTTTACACATTCTACCAGAGTGTCTAGAAAAAAACACAAAGAAAGGAGAAAAGAACAGGAATCAAGGAAACACTCCAGCAAGCCATCCTCCAGCAAGCACAAGAGGAAGGGAAAGGGCTTTGTTGCTGACACCTGGAGTGAGACAGAAGAAGAATCTTCCTCCTCGAGCTCTAGTGAGGATGAGGAAGAAACCAAGGCCAGATAATTATGTTTGATGGACATTAATGCTTCAAGCCCTGAATCAGAAGCAGAAGATTCAGGAGAAGACTCAGACTGTGATCAGGTAATATCATCTTTTGAATTTAATTCTGAAAATTTTAAAATAGAATTCAAATCACTATGTAATAATCTTATAAAATCTGAGAGGGAAATCAAACTTCTCAGAGGAAGAAAACCTGAATATGAAAACTTAATCTCTGAAAATTTAAAAATGAAAGATGAATTAATTGAGTATAGCCATCAAATAATTTTTCTTAAAACTGAACTAAGGAAAGTAAACAACTTGAAGAAACCCTAAATGGAAGAAGCCTACTAATGGTTGAAATCACTAGCACCCTAAATGCTTGGTTAAACAAGACTAAATTAGGTTTAGGTGCTTCATCTAGTGAACAACCAATAATACAAAAAAAAGCTTATCTCAATCAGTAAACTTTATTTGAGATAAAAGAAAAAAAAATAAAGAGTTGGTAGAAAGAGTTAATAAGGTATTAGAACAAATTGAACTAGAAAAGAAGAAGAAACAAGCTCATAAAAATAAGCCTAAACAGAAATCGTCAAACCAAGATCGACAATCATAGTACTTTTCGTCGAACGCCGACCGACGATCTCTGATCCCAGAGTTTGAGTTCAATTACTCAGTAAAGGGAGATCAACGATATCATCAAACATCATCGATCAGAGATCGACGATTGTGGAGCACAGATAGTAGCTACTATTATTCTATGAACTAATATCGACGAGATCAACACTGGTCATCGAACGCAGATCGACGATCTCTACATAAATTGCAGAAACCAGATCATGTTTACCAAAACCATAACTGTAATAAAAATTCTAACATCCAGAAACCAAAACATGTTAATCCATTTTCAAATTGGGTAATTACACCTAGAAAATTTCACCCCTTGTGTTATAAATGCCAACCTGTATATTCCATTATTTCCAGTTTCAAGTATGAAAAGAGACAAGGACCCAAGGTTACCTGGGTCCAGAACATTTAATCTCTTCTCTTGCAGGTAAAGAAATATCCTACCACAAAGGACAAGTGGTACCTGGATAGTGGGTGCTCAAAGCACATGACAGGAAGCAAGGACAAGCTATTCAATTATAAGTTTAAGCTTGGTCCAAAGGTGATGTTTGGTGATTCCAGCTTTGGTCAGACAGAAGGATATGGAGATTTCTGCATTGGAGATGTTACATTCAACAAGGTAGCCTATGTGAGTAGTTTGAGACATAACCTCATATCAATAAGCCAGCTATGTGATGCTGGTTATCAGGTTTTCTTTTCTGAATCTCAATGCATTATTTCTTTAAATAGAAAAACTGTTCTAACAGGATTTAGATAAGGTAACATTTATCTAGTCAATTTTAATCAAGCTAGCTAAGAAATTTGTTTATTTAATCAGATCAGTAATAATAATACTCTTTGGCATAAAAGACTAGGTCATGTAAACCTTAGAAATATAGCTAAGTTATCAAAAGACAACCTTGTTAGAGGATTGTCATCTTGCCCCTATAAGAAGGAAAGCATTTGCAGGGCTTGTCAAGTAGGCAAGCAAACTAAAAATAGTTTTAAATATTTTAATAAGAGTGATTCACCTAGTATTCTTTATTTGCTTCATATGGATCTTTTTGGACTCATTGCTATACAGAGCTTAGGAGGGAAGTTTTATACTTTAGTTATTGTAGATGACTTCTCAAGATTCACTTAGGTTTTCTTCTTGAGACACAAGTCTAATAACTTCAAGGTTCTTACAGTCTTTCTTAAAGGCATAAGGATTGAGTATTCTACTCCAGTTTTTTTGATAAGAAGTGATCATGGTACTGAGTTTGAATATCTTCCCATGCAAATATTCTGTGAGATGGAAGGTATCAAGCATTGTTTCTCTACTCCTAGAACTCCTCAACAAAATGGTGTAGTTGAAAGGAAGAACAGAACACTCATTGAAGCTACAGGTACATTACTTGCTGATGCTTTCATGCCACTATCCTATTGGGGAGAGGCTGTGGGCACAACAAACTATGTCCTGAACAGAAGTTTGATACACAAACTTAAGGGCAAGAATCCCTATGAATTGCTCAAAGGGAAGAAACCTAAAATAGATTATTTTAGAATCTTTGGTTGCATTTGTTACATTCACAACAATAACAAGAAACATCTTAGAAAGTTTGAAGCCAAAGCTGCAATGGGAATTTTTCTAGGATATTCTAAAGTCCGCAAGGCATAAAGGGTGTTTAATAAATCAACCTTTAAAATAGAAGAGTCAGGTCATATTTCTTTTGATGAAGCTAATATGTTTTACAAGGAGAAGGAAGCTTCTACCAGTAACTCTTTGCAGGTACCCCAACTTTGTGAAAAATTGGATGATCTCAACCTTACTCAAAAGGTTACATCACTTTCCTCCTCACAAGTTGATGAAGAAAGTGAAGATGAAACTTTGGAAGTGGCTGAACTTCCTCCAACAGCTAACTCAATTCCACAAGAGGAATTATTTCCCCAAGCTGTTGCTGAACCAACTCCACCACCTGAACTTGTCATACTTAGAGATCACCCTACATCTTAAGTGATTGGAGACATATCAGCTGGTGTGCAAACAAGGCATCAACTCAATCAAGACTTGAGGCATGCCTGCTTCTTATCTCAAATTGAGCCCCAATAATTTAAAGATGATGAGCAAGATCCACACTGGATTATTGTAATGCAAGAGGAGCTTAACCAATTTTAGAGATTGATGACTTGTTTTAGTCATCGTTTTTGGTATAGTTTAGTATAAGAAATTCCTAAGTTTATTTATATTTTTGTTTATTTTATGCTTGTTTTGTTTTATTTCTTGTCTAATGTCTTTTGCGTCATAATATAATAATCTCTAGTTTTATTATATGTTTTATTTTATGTTTTGTTATTTTTTCTTATTTAATGTCTTGTTAAGTTTAGTTTTATTTTTTTTATAACTAATATTTTGTTATGCTGTGCTTGTAATGTTTAATGGTATGTTTAGTATTTATCTATGTCATGTTATAAAAATTAACTAATGTTATGTTTTATTTCTTTTGTAGGTTCAAAGTCATGCAAGCGGCCCTCAAGATCAAGTGCAGCCCGAGCCTTAATTACAGCCCTCCAACATGTGCAACCCGACCCTTATGGAGCAGCCATGGCATTGAGTGAGGATAACTCACTCAACGCCAAGGTCTAGTTAGGCGTTGAGTGGGTCCCACTCAACGCCAAGCCATGTTGAGTCTTTTCAACTCTTTTTCCCTTACCTCGATTTTCATTCCTGAGTGAATTCCTCGTTTATATATTTTTTGAGTTTCCTTATCGGCCATGTTTTTCTTTCCTAAAGGCCGAATTGTGGGTCATGGTTAGTAGTGTGGGTTTAAGCTCTTCATGGGGGAGGTGTTGTGTAATTTAGCCAAGGCCACCCTTATTCTTCTATCTTGCTCTAGGTACGGGCTAGGCAATGGGGTGGAAGGTCCCTTGTGCTTTCACATGTAGAACCTTGAGCTTGTTGGCTTGGAAATGGTGGTTGGCGGACTGAGTTTGCCTCCAACCCGGATCCATGTAGTTTGTTTTTTTGCTACTACCACCTCCCACAGCTTAGGGTGTTAGATTTTTCTTCCTTGGTAGATTGCAGCATTTTGGCTCTTGGTAGCTTAGTAGACTCTGCAGGATGTAGTTTATGGGCAGGGTTGATGCTGTTTCCTCACACGTAGTGCATTCCTTGTTGTCTTGCCTTAGGGCAGTTGTGATTTTTACTGCTGTATTTTTCTTCTTTCATTTATCATCCGGTAGACACTTTCATGCAGTTTTTCCTGGTTTTGCTTGCTGAGGTATTCTTTATTCTTTTGAATGCCTCAGGTTCTGAGCAGTAGCCAGTTTGGGGGCTAGGTTGCAGTGGTGTTGCTGGTGGTCTCTTTGACCTTGAAGATCCTTCTGGATTTGTTTAGTGAGGTAGTTTTCTGCACTTTTCTTATAGACATACATATTTGCCAGTGGGTTCGTGTCAGGTTGTTGGCGCCCACTGGTAGTGTTTACCTTTGTACTTGATATAAGACTTTTGCTGCTACCATTTTTTGGAGATAGTCTACTTACTCTGGGGAGAATTTATGCTAGGTTGCTAGTTATTTTAAAACTACAATTATTATTGTAAGTATATTGCATGATCAACATGTTTTATAAAAGTAAATCACTATTTTCCAAACAACGTATAAAGATCGTTTTCTTATATATAATATAAATTAAATGTAGAGTCTTGCATAGCATAAGTGGTCCTCTTAGGGCTCTTATGCACTTCTTACGATGTCAAACCTGAATAAAGTATTTTTCCGTAGCGCTTAAGTATAGTTTTTAACTGTGGACTAGGTGATCCACCGAGCAGAGGGATACAGCCTCTAAAATATATCTGATTTTCAAATCATTAAACTCATGAATTTCTTTCATAAAGTATAGTAGATGGTTTTGCCTGAGCGTCAGCAGTTATCCCCTGCTTGACGTGGCATCATTACGCGTGTTTTCTCATACTCTGATAATTCTTTAATTTGGAGAAAATGTGGGTTATTACAACTACCCGAGCTTTACCCATGCAGCCCATGCAAGCATCCCGACCACTTATGGAGCACCCCCTACATGCAATCCTAGCCCTACCCGAGCCCACTACAATGCCCACATAAAAGCCTACCATGCTTTGCCGGCCCTCTCTCTCCTCCTCCATAATATTCACATGCATGAACCTTACCATCCTTGCATGGCCGGCCAATCCTCTCTCTCTCCCTTCTTTATTTCTCATTCATCCCTCTTTTCCCTCTTTCATTCTCATTTAAACCCATCCATCTCCCTCTTTTATTTATTTTATTTCTTTTTTATTTTCAAAAATGAAATACAATGAATCTCATCGTCTCCCTTCATTAAATTTAATGTCATGCACCCTCTTCAAAATGACATGGCCGGCATCTCTCTTTTCCCCCTTCTACACACTTCCATTCATCCCCCTTTCTACTAAATATTTCCTATTTTCATTATTACCATGCATTGAAACCTTCCCTCTCTCTCTCTCCATCATTAAATGCAATTCATGCACCTCTCCCACACACGCATGGCTTACCACCACCTTTGCCCCTTCATTTCCACTAAATTCTAGAATGTTCTCCCTCTCCTATAAAAGGAACCTCATTCCTCTAGTTTTTGTTAACTAGTTTTTGTTTAAGGAATTAGTTCTTGCAAGTAGTTTCTTTATGAAGAAGTTTTGTTTCAAGTAGTTTAGTAGTTTATGTTTTATGTCAAGTTTTGTTGAAGTCTTGTTAGAGTAATGTTATAATGCTCGTTTAGTTTTATCATGTACTTCTCTTTATTCAAAGCAATGAAAATGAATTTCTCTTCTCTTATAATGTTCTCTTTTTTCCTTTCAATCATGTTTAGCTAATTTTATTTTGTGCCCGATCATGATGATATTTGCGATAAAATAATATGTTTCATTTTATGTTGCATTTGTATTTTATTTTTGATCCTTCTTTGATTTATTTCGTATCGACTCTGTATTGCAAGTATACGGTAGTAGATTCCGATCTCATATTTGAGTATCCGAGAGGCTCGTGAATATGTAAGATCACTCAAGAAAGGAAGGAGTTGAACGCAACCCTAGAGATAGGATGACGTAAATCCTCCAGATTGGAGTCAAATCCAATAGTACGGTTCACTTCGGTAATGCGACTTTAGGCCATTTTGACTTGTAAAGAGATTTCGGTCAAAACGTCTATAAGTTAGGGGATTTAATGCTCTAGCGAGATTATTTCCTAATATCAGATCCGTCACGGTCTTAATAGAATTACAAATGTTAAACTAATTTATTCCGTTATTTTATTTCAAAGTGAATTGTCGATCGAGCACTCTTTTGCAATAGATTATTTATCTTTTAACTAAGTTTATTTTATTTTCAAACTCTTCAATCGTTTGGTAGAATAATAGAGATGTTGTGAGTAATAGTACTTGCCTACCCAGAGTTTTTAATATGACCTTGATACTACGATTCGACAGGTACACTTGCCTGTTCGGGTTTTAGCCCATCAGAGATGCAGAGTTTGGGACTTAGTTCCAAGACCCAAAGACTACCCAGTCATTGGAACTAAGTCGAGTTTAAGGAATAAGCTTAATGCCCATGGATCAATCATAAGGAACAAAGCATGACTTGTTGCTCATGGCTATAGGCAAGATAAAGGCATAGATTATGACCAGACTTTTGCACTTATTGCCAGGCTAGAAGCAATCAGGATATTTCTTGCTTATGCTGCACATAAGAAGTTCAAAGTATATCAAATGGATGTCAAGAGTGCCTTTCTATATAGAGAACTAAAGGAAGAGGTTTATGTTGAACAACCTACAGGTTTTATCTGTACAACCCATCCCTCTTATGTTTTTAGATTGCATAAAGCTCTCTATAGTTTAAAGCAAGCTCCAAGAGCTTGGTATGAAACCATAGCTAGCTTTCTCTTAGAGCATAAATTTTTTAGAGGCATAATAGAAAGAACTTTATTTATTAGACATCATCATGATAGAATCTTGTTAGTATAAATTTATGTAGATGATATTATTTTTGGTTCTACTGATTCCAAACTATGCAAAAGGTTCTCTGACCTGATGCATTCTAAGTTTGAATTGAGTAGCATAGGTGAACTATCTTACTTCCTAGGACTCTAAGTAAAGCAATCACTTGATGACATCTTCATATCTCAGTCTAAGTATGCTAATGAATTAGTGAAATGATTTGGGATGGTTGATGCCTCAGTATTGAAAACACCCATGGCTTCCAATGTTGTTGCTGATTCTGATTGAAAAGGGAAACCTTTTGATCAGAAAACTTATAGGGCTATTGTAGGATCCCTATTACACCTCACATCAAGTAGACCGGACATCATGTTCTCTACATGTCTTTGTGCTAGGTTCCAAGTGAACCCTAAAGAATCTAATCTAATTTTGCTATAAAGAATTTTGAGATATATAAAGGGTTGCCCTAATCTAGGACTTTGGTATCCAACAAAGTCAGAGTTTGAGTTAACTCTATACTCAGATGCTGACTATGCTGGATTCAGAGTAGACAGAAAAAGCACATCAGAAACTTGTAAGTTTCTTGGTGATAGGCTTGTGTCTTGGTTTTGTAAGAAGAAAACATCAGTTTCCACTTCAACTGTTGAGGCTGAATAATTTGCAGCTGGTAGTTGCTATTCACAGATAATGTGGATTCAAAATCAATTGCTGTATTATGGATACAATCTAAATAATTCAATTATATTTTATGATAGTACTAGTGCAATTTCTATTGCTCAGAATTTAGTCCATCATTCTAGAACTAAGCATATAGAAATAATACATCATTTCATTAGATATAGTGTAGACAAAAAGAAAATTAATCTTAACTTTATCTCCACTAATTTTCAAAAAGCAGATATCTTCACAAACCATTTGGATGAAAATAAACATCTATTCTTCTTAAATAATCTTGTAATGATAAATGGAGTGGATTAATTTATTTTGTCTGTGTTTGAAGATCTGTTCACAAATCGTCGAACGGAGATCGACGATCGGTAAACTAATCTTAAGCTCTATCATCGACTTGAGATCGACGACAACTCTGTGTGAAGCTAAAATTATCGTCCAGAGATAGACGACTTTTACTTCAGAAAATAAATCGTCAACCTGAGTTCGACTATCTGTTTTCCCTCTTCAATCAGAGGCCGACGATAATATTTTCTATAAATCTGTCGTCGACCTAAGATCGAAGTTTTCCTATCTTATCGTAGGACAGAGCCCGACCTTTCGTATTCCAAAATAAAAACCTATATTAAGGTTTCTCGTAGTGCTCTATCCTGCGCCTTCCAAGTTCTCTTGCACTTGATTTTTGTTTTCTTCACAGGACTCTAATGGCTATTTAAGCAACCATTCTTACTTCAATGAAGTTTGATACAGGATTCGACATTGACATTGATTCCTTCAACCATTGCAATCAAATCTTCTTGGATATACTGAATCTCTTTAAAGAACAGAATCTTAAGAAGATAATGTTCACCAGGATAAATATTCCAGCATCTAAAATTAGAGAATGGGTTTACTCTTTAATATCTTTAGATGAATCGACTATGGTTGGAACTTTTTCAGGAACCCAGGTTACTCTAACTCCAACTATACTTTCTTATAATTTTGAATTACTGAATGGAGAAGATGCTCTAGAACTAGATACCTCTGAGTATAGTTCGATGCTGATAATAATGGGTCATCAAGAAGGAATGCCATCCAAACTGCTTAAGAAAAATCTGTCTGTATAATTTAAATTCTTAGTAGATGTTGTTGATAAAGTTCTGATGGGCAAGCATATAGCTCATGATAACATTAACAAGAAGCAGTTCTTTGTGATGTCTGCACAAGTTAATAGGAAATCTATAAACTGGTCAGCTCTTTTCTTTGAGTTGATTAGAAGGAAAAACTCTAAGAAAGAGGTTTATTTTAGGAGAATATTGGTAATATTTCTCCAGGCTAAGGCTCATGAATTACTGGTCTCCCAGACCCAATTCATAAATGCCAATAAGAGGTTGGACTCCCCTCTGTTTGCAAAGTGGGAGAGGACCATTCCTAGGCCTTCCAGTGCCTCCAAGATTTCTGAGGATACAAAAGCTTATGCAGCTGTTTCCCCAACCCCAGGAGATGTTCCTCTTTTTGTCTCAACCTCAGTCCCCTCAGCTCATGCCTCCCAATCCAATCCTCTCTAGTTCATTCACCTCCACCTCCTGCTTCACCTATCCAAATTCAGACCTCCCCAGATCATCCTGCATCTCCTCATGCATCTCCTCATGCAGATCATCATGCATCTCCTCAGCACATTGCTTCTACCATCATTCCTCCATCCTTACCGTCTCAGATTCCCTCCGAGCACATCTAAAAGGATGTTCCATCATCATCTCTTCTCTCTGGTGTTCCTCCATCCTCCTCTTTTCCTGAGTTAACCCATACAGACTTCCCATATGCCTTTTCAGTTTGTTCAAATTGTGGACATCAAACTCCTTACACCTCCTCTGAGCCTGAACCCTTATACCTAAATTTCTCAGATATAGCTCAAGATCTTCTGAAATTCATTTCTCCCTCCTAAGAGCATCTTATATCCCAAGCTATAGCTCCTCTCACTACCTCCATCAAAACTCTTTCCACTAGAGTTGCTGCCCTCTCCTCTGTCCCTTCTTTTAGGGGCCTGGCTATAGATGCCTCTGCAGCCAGGTAGGGGGAGATATCCAATGAAGAAGCTCCTATGGTCTCTCCAGCAGCAGCAGTTTCAGTAGATATGCAGGAAGATGACTCCTCAGATGATCAAATGGCTTCAGATAATGAGATTATTGATATTGATACTGATATAAAAGAAATATTTCTTCAAGAAGTTTTGACTATTGGTGATTGTTGCATCAATCTCGCAGTAGATATCTTTGGGTTATTGATTTCCTTTTGTACACTTTTTCTAAATTGTCTTCCAAGTATAAAGTCACCTTTGGCTATTGTGTGTTGTACCCCCTCTATAAGTCCTGAAGTTGTCACACAACTAAAGGCAAGTTTTGAAGTTCCTTTAGAAAAAGAGTCTGATTCTCCTATTTCAAGATCTTATAGTGCAACCTATATTTTGGATGATAGCCCCATTCCAAGTCTTGATGATCTCATTGCTCAAGATATTGCTATGGAAACTGTAGAAGTTCCTACTGAAGTTATCCCGCATCCAGCTATAAAGGAAGTTCCAAAAGAAGTAATTGGAGAGATTGATGTAATGTATGATAATCCCCAAGGCTCATCTGATGATGATCAAGATGATGATTCAAATTCTGATGATAGCAAAAAAAAAGTGTCTAAGAAAAGGAAAGCTCCACCTAAGGCAGTTCCAAAGCCAAATCCTCATAATGACACTCCATACTAAATACTCCAGAAGATTACTCCTTATCAAGGAATGCCACAATGGATGTGGTTGTCAAAAAATGAGCAAAAGACTAAAAAGAAGAAAAGAAGATACTCACCTCCTCCTCAAAATTTCAGGAGAGGTCCTCCTCCTCCTACTGCAGGAGCTTCAAGCAATGTGACCCAAAGTTCTAATATCTCTAAGCCTTCAAGGTAAACTCCTTCTCAAGCTCAGAAGCCAACACCTTCTTAGCATCAAAAGCAAGCTCCTTCTGGATCTCAAAGGCATTCTTCATCTCAATCTTCTAAGTCCAAAGGCATGTTCAGTCAAGCTCCTCCTCCAAGATCTCTTTACTCCAGTCAAAAGCAATAAAATCTTGTATCAACAAATTTTCAAGCTCAATCTACCGAATTGAGAAGTTTATCTCAGAAGCCATCATAGGATGCTGATCTAGAGAAACCTTCCTCTCCTCCTGCTGATCCATAGCTTGATCATAACTTCAGGATGGCTAGACTTAATGAACTAATTTTTTTGTCTCAGATTAACACTGCCAGAAAAGAAGGACAAGATCTCTCATAGTTTACTACTATGTCTTCTTACAGATAAAAAGAACTTGAAAGGTTGCAATTAAGTAAATAAGAAAGTATTCAATCCTACAGAATATATGTCACTTCATCCAGAAGTAGTTGTACCCAGAGCCATCTCTCAGAAAACCCTTGGTGAGCAAGAATTGAAGATGTATAAGGAGGAAGTAGAAGACCCAACCAGGAAGATTATCTTTGTTATATCTTCTCTTGCTCCTCCTCCTAAAAATCCTTAAGTCATTCTCTGAACCTTTTCTATTTTACTGTTTTATCTGAACTGAAAGTGCAGTACATTGCTATCTTATATCTGTTATTAATTTAAATTTTATCAGATATGTATGGCCTTGTTTTTTTTTATTCTATATTTAGTGACCTCACCCAAATAAGGGGAGATTGTTGGAACCCTTATTTTATTTGGGCTAGGTACACTCTTAGGTTATTGACCCATATGTATAGCCAGGGTCAAGGTCTTTGTCTAAGATAGTATCTACAGGTCAGTCTTATCTAGACCAGATGTCGACTTTTCTCTCCAAGATCTCAGACTTAGAAGAAATCTATGAATTTCGTATCAGTTTGACTTTCATCGAACTCAGCTCGACGATCGTTGATCTCCGATCGACGATTTGAGAGCTTAGTCTATGAACTGAGCTCGACGATCTACGAGCTCAGTTTGATGATCTCATATTTGTTCACAATATTCTTAGATCGCAGATAGTTGATCTCAGATAGACGATCTTTCAGCTCAGATCGACGATCTTTCTCTGTGCCCATCTTCTTATTTTAAGCAACTGTCTTGAAGATTTATTTCCTACTTAATTAATTATATTTATGTCAAATAATCTCTGGTAGTTAATGCTGAAATTATCAAGGCATATAGCTGGTTCTTTACAGCATTAACTATGGTATTTCACAGAGTTATTATTTTGACTTATTTGCTAAGACAGTTGGGGAGAAAGTTTATTGCCATAATTAGTAGCTGTGTCTCTCCTCGTTTTCTGTAGTAATCTAAGGAATGTTTTTGAATCTAAAAAATAGGCATTCAAACTGGTTAATTGACAAACAAGTAGATTAAAAAATAGAATTTCAAAGGACATAAGCTTTTCTGCAATAGCTCTCAAAATTCTCCATTTTTATCTTAGAAAATAGAAGAAGAACAACAAATTTTCATCTTGAGTCTTCTTTAGTTCTATCTTCAGGAATCTATAGAGACAGAAAATCAACATCATTCTATAGATTATGAAGAGCAAGAACACCAGTCTATTGAAGAACAATGCCCTGGACAAAGCTTTTGAAAGTTAGAGTTAGATCTGATATACTCTAGAGTGGGGGGGGGGGGGGGTGAATAGAGTATGTCTATGTGTTTTTTTTAAAATTTCTTCTTTAACAATATACAATCTTCACCTCTAACAACTATATCTAACTATCACAGATTAAAGTAAATCAAAGATCACAGAATATCTAACTAACACAGCCACAGCAAGAACAGAAGAGAAAGAGCAACTAGACGACACAAGAAATTTATAGTGGTTCTCGAAACTGGGTACATCCACTCTTCTACCACCCTTGGTAGGAATCCACTACAGGTTTGATCAGGTTATTGTCACCAGTGAGCTTTTGATCAGGTGCTCAAAAACCAACCAAAGTCTTTTGGAAGGAGACTTTCAACCAGAATAATTTTGAAGGGAATTAAAACCCTGTACAGAGGTGGGAATGGGAGAGTGATGTAAGTCTTCATTTCTCAAGTCAAAATGAGAAGACTGTGTGGATTATTATTTGTTGTCAAAGCTCCCCCTGAGATCTTAAAGGGTTCAGGAGTGGAAGCTTTGTTCAAGGGTGTAGGCCTTAAGCTTTGATGATCGCTCGACAGCAGGCTTCTAAACTGATAAGTATGTTTGTCTCTTGGAATGACTTGGAGAATATTGAGGATTGATGAAGAAGATCAAGATTTATTTGTCTCTGTATCTTGTTGATGTCGTGTATCTTCTTCTTTTCAGCAGAATCCAGACTCATTGGTTTGTCGACAACCATTTGAATTTTCAAATTACTCTTGTAATAAATGCTGATGACGTTGAGAATTACACGACATTGATTACTTTCCCCAACTGTTTCATTGAAAAAATGGCAGGCAATAATCCTGATGAAGACCATAATTAATGCTCTGTCTAACGGTAATATTCAGAGAATGTTAGAGCATTAATTACACAGGAATTACTGCAATATAATAGGAATAGAAGGACGGAAATAACTTAGTCTGGAAACGTCGACTAGAAGACAGAATTCGTCGAGCTGAGTCCATAGTTCGTCGAGCTAAGTCTTGTTGTTCGTCGAGCTGAGTTACAAGATCGTCGAACTCTGAATAGCTGACTGCTGCTTGACGAAATCTTCTTGTTCTGTGCTCTAAGTTCATTGACCTGAGAACAACTTTGGCTTTGAGTGAATTATGTCGCTGAGTCCATTTTTGCGCTGATTGATCTTTGATGTTGAGAGATGAAGTATTAGTCGACCTGAGAATAGAGATCGCCGAACTCTGTTCAGAGAAGTTTATCTCTGAGTTGGTTGAGCTGAGTACGACTATCGTCGACCTAAGATCGACGAACGTAGATCTCTTTCTCTAAATCTTGATTTCTCTAAGTCTTGAGTCTCTGGCAGTGATGGAGGCTGGTCCTTTGTACTGTTTACTCTAAGTACATGGCCTAGGATTAAGAAACACATAAAATTCTACCCTTCTATACAACATGGGTCACAACCTAAGAAGGCAACCTAGCCAAAATCACCTAGGGGTTCCAACAATCTCCCCCTATTTGGGTGATGGTTACTTCAATATAAACAAAAACAAGATCACAAAAGATAAACATAAGCATGAAAAACTTAGATAACTAAATAATAGAGTATAAGTAATATAAGCAAGCAAGTACCTTTATAAAGCTATGTACCCAAGATTGTTCACAGAAAACACAGAAAATAAACAGTTTAAATGTTCTTGTGAAGGTCAGAAGACTTAACAAATATGATTTTCCTGCTTGGGTCTTGCGCTTGTCTCATAGTTATGGTCATGTCAGCATCTCCAAGAGTCTTTTGAGCGGGTGGTTCTTGGAACCACAACTTCAGGATGTAGACTCATATATTCCTCAGCATTGAACAGCTTCCTACATGGTATCTTTCAAACTCCTTCTATCTGTAGTTTTACATGGTAGAGAATTGAGATGAGTCTTGGCCTTTTTCTCTAGCCTGCCAGATTTGAGAAAGAGCCACAAATTCCTTGAATCTAGCCATTCTTGTAGCTGGACTAGCTTCAGGATCATAAGCTTGAGTTGGAAGTTCTTCAGGGCTATTAGCTTTGCCAAGAGATAGAGGAGGGGAAAATGTTGTCTTAGAAATAAACTGTTGAGCTGACTGATGTCTCTATTATTGTTGACTGTCTCCATAAGAATGAGAGGGTCTTCCCTGTCTCTGATAAGTTTTAGTGAGATTAGGTTTAGTGAATCCTTCTGAGCTATGAGATAAGGTTCCTGAGGCACCTGCAGCTGGAGGAGGAGGAGGAGGATCTCTTCTGAACCTTTGTGGAGACGAAGAATACCTCCTACTTTTCTTCCTTGCTTTCTATTCATTTTTAGATAGCCACATCCATGATGGCATTCCCTTGTATGGAGTTATGTTTTGTAGGATATAATATGGTGTATCATTTGTATTCAAGGGGGAGCAGGAGGAGGTGGAGCTTTACTTTTCTTTGAGGCTTGCTTTTTCTTTCCCTTTGGATCTTCATCAGGGTCAGCATCATCATCATCATCATCATCAGATTGTTGTTGAGGTTTGTCATACATTGCATCTATCTCTTTTAAAAGCTCTGTAGAAATGGAAGATTCTTTATGCCGTAAAGGAGTTGGAGGAGGAGATTCAACTAGTTCTTGAGGACTACTTAAGATAGAGCTCACAACAGCTTCCCTTTTCTCTTATTCAATATAAGCCTTTATCAGATCATCTTAATCAGGCATTGGAGTATTATCAATGACAAAAATGGGGGCAGAAAATGATTCTGGATGAGGGAAGGCTCTGACTGAGTCAGCCTTGGTTTTCATTACTTGAGTCTTAGGGGTCTGAGCAAGACTGTCTTAAAGTTGCTTAGCAGCTTCAGAACTTATTGGTATTGAATAGGAACAATAACCATTGATGGCTTGGTAATTTCTGCTGGAGGGAGGCTTAAATAAGCTATATCAAAAATCTTTAACAGTCTATCCAAGTCTATGGTGGGATAAATGACAACATAACCCACAGAATTTATTTCAGTTATTACTGACTCATCAATGTCCATGTCAGTTTAAAAAAAATAATTGAAATCAATCAAATCTGAATCTATACAGTCTGTTACTGCTTCTGCTTCTTCTTGAACTACTGGAGTTGCTTGAGCTGCTTCTGCTTGAACTACTGCAGCTTCTTCATTGAATATCTCCCCCTGCCTGGATTCAGTGAATACTAAAGCCAGGCTCCTAGCTGAAGAGGGGGCAGCAGAGATGGTAGCAAATTGTGTGGAGAGGGAGGTGATGGAATCAACAAGAGGTATAATGGCCTCTGTGATGAGTGTTTTCAAAAAGAGGTGTAAGAAGGTTAATAAGGGGGGCGACAATGGAGGGGTCAGGAGAGTGGAGGTAGGTAATGTTGTAGTTGTTGGTGAAGGTCGAGGTGGTGGAGTTTGGGTGAGAGTAATCTGAGGGAGTGTGAAGAGGGGAGGACAGTAGATTAAATGAGGGTAGGGTGGATAAATGAGTGGGAAGAGGGGATGATGGTGGTATTGGAGCTGGGGTGATATGGAAAGATAGAGTTGGTGTACCATGTGATGATGGAATTGGTGTAGGAATGTGAGTATGAGGTGAAGAGATGTGGATTGGAGAGGATGGAGGGTGTGATTTGTATGGGGGCTGTGGATTGAGTTTGAATGTGAATGGCTAGTGAAGGTGATGGAAAGATGGAGGGGTGGGATGGTCTGCTTTAGTAGGCTGGGAGTGGCTGGTACAACCCTTGTATTCTCAGAAGTTCTGGTAGAAGAGGAAGGAGCCTTTGTTGGCTTTGTAATGGTCCTCTCCCACTTGCCAAAAAGAGCAAAGGTAAGTCTATTTGAGGCATTAATGGATATGGTCCGGGAAACAAGGGATCCGACAGCCTTTTCTTTGAGGAAGATCCCTAGGATCCTTCCAAAGCATACCTCCTTTTTATTGTTCTTCTTTTTGATAAGATCAAACAACACTTGAGCTAGTTAATGGCTTTCTTGATTACTATTGCACATATAACTAGGAATTGATGCCATGTAATGTAATCATGTGCAGAGTGCTTTCCTAGCAGCACTTTCCCTACAATATCTGCAAGGAACTTATATTCAGCGGATAAATTCTTTTTAAGCAATTTCTGTGGGGTTTCTCTTGAAAAACCAATGAGGCTCAGCATCATATCAAACTCTTCAGTTTCAATTTTTAATTCCTCCTCACACTTATACAATCCAAATATTTCAGTTAAAACTGTGGGAGTGAGGGAGATGGCATTACCAATCATAGTCCATGTCATCACGTTCTCCTCCATGGTAGATGTGTAGACCCATTCCCAGATCTCTATTCCAAATATTTTGATGCGTGTTGATAGCAGATTCTTGAGTTGTTGGTCTTCTAGAGTTTGCAAAATGTTCACGAATACAGGATCAGAGTATTGGAAGGATTCGAAATCCATATCGAATCCGGTATCAAACTTCATCGCTGTAAGAGAGTCTACGGGGATCTCCATGAGAATACCTGCAAGAAAAGTCGAAGATCAAGTGCAAGAGAACTGAAAGCGCAGGACGGAGGTCGAAGAAAACCTAAATATAGTGTTTTCCTGAATATGAACTGACAGACTCCGTTCCACAAAAAATGAATAGATCTTCGATCTGAGGTCGACGAAACAATTTGGACTTAATTGATTTGTCGATCTCAGTCTGAAGGGTTGAAGATATTTCGTCGATCTTCGTTCGACAAAAGTTTTCTGAAGTAGGTTCGTCAATCTCAGTTCGACGAAACTAACTTCACACAGAGAGTTCGTCTGTCTCTGTTCGACAAATATCTCACAAACTTCCCCCAGTTCGTCGATCTCCGTTCGACGAACTTTGAAAAATTCGTCGAGTGCATACAGAAATTAAACTAATTCTTCTCCATTTGTCATTCAAAGCTGATTTATGAAGAACAAATGATTTCTTTCGTCCGAGGTTTGGTGAAGATATCAGCTCTTTGTAAATTAGTGTAGATATAGACAAGATTAATATTGTTTTTGTCTACGCACTCTCTAATGAAATGATTCCTAATGTCTATATGCTTAGTTCTGTTATGATTAAGTGGATTTTGTGTTATGGCTATAGCACTTGTGTTATCACATAGTAATGTTTAATTATTTAAGTTAAAACCATAGTCCAATAGTTGGTTTTGAATCCACAGCATTTGGGTACAGCAACTGCCAGCTGCAATATATTCTGCTTCAGCAGTTGATGTAGACACAGATAACTACTTCTTGCAAAATCAAGATACTAATCTCATACCAAGGAAATGATAAGTTCCTGAGGTACTTTTTCTGTCCACTCTGCATCCAGCAAAGTAAGCATCTGAGTATCCAGTTAACTCAAACTCTGACTAAGTAGGATACCAGAGACCTAAACAAGGACAACCCTTTATATATCTCAAAATTCTTATTAGAAAAACTATATGGGATTCTTTAGGGTTCACCTGGAACCTAGCACAAAGGCATGTAGAAAACATAATATCAGGTCTGCTTGCTGTAAGGTATAGTAGGGATCCAACAATGCCCCTATATAGTTTCTGATCCACAGGTTTCCCATGTGCATCAGAGTCTATTACAGTATTAGTAGACATGGGTGTTTTCTTTGCTGAGTCATCAGCCATCCAAAACTTCTTTATAAGATCTTTGGCATATTTAGCCTGGGAAATGAAGATGTCATCATGGAGCTGCTTCACTTGGAGACCAAGGAAGTAGGAATGCTCACCCATGCTACTAATCTCATATTTTGAATGAATTAGATCAGAAAATCTCTTGCATAATTTGGGATCAGTAGAGCAAAATATTATATCATCTACATATATTTGTACAAACAGTATTTTATCATGATTCAATTTGGTAAACAAAGTCCTATCAACTATGCCTCTTGAAAAACATGCTCTAATAGAAAAGCTGGCTAAGCCTCATACCAAGCTCTTGGAGCTTGCTTTTAAACCATAGAGAGCCTTGTGCAACTTAAACACAAAAGAGGGATGAGTTGGAGAAATAAAACCTGGAGGTTGTTCAACATAAATCTCTTCTTTAAGTTCCCCATTCAAGAATGCACTCTTCACATCCATTTGATAGACTTTGAACTTTTTGAATGAAGCATAGGAAAGAAATATCTTTATTGCTTCTAGCCTGGCAACTGGAGCAAAGGTTTGATCATAGTCAATCCCTTCCTCTTATTTATACCCTTGAGCAACAAGCCTAGCCTTATTCCTCACAATCACACCTTGGGCATCAAGCTTATTTCTGAATACCCATTTGGTTCCAATGCCTGGGTAGTCTTTTGGTCTTGGAACAAAATCCCAAACCCCCTGCATCTCTCAAACTGATTGAGCTCTTCTTGAATTGCAATAATCCAGTTGGGATCTTGCTCTTCATAAGATATGGATTGAGGCTAAATATGAGAGAGGAAACAGGCATGCATCAAGTTCTGGTTAATTGATGCCTTGTCTTTACACCTACTGTTATGTCTCCAATCACTTGGGATCTGGGATGATCCCTCAGCGTGACAAGATAAGTAGGTGGGTTAGTTAGTTCAGCAACAACATTTGGGAAGGATTCCTCTTGTGTAATTACTTCTGTTTTTGTGGGGTTTCAACTGCATAAAATTTTCTTCATCACTTTCTTCATTGGCTTATTGAGAAGACTGAGATGTAAATTTTAAATCATCTAATTTCTCACACAAGTTGTTTACCTGCAAGGGGTTTCTGGTAGAAATTTATTTCTCCTTGTAAAACATGTTAGATCATCAAATATAACATGCATGGATTCTTCTATTTTCAATGTGGATTTATTAAAAACCCTATAAGCTTTGCTGACTTGGGAATATCCTAGAAAATTTCCACTGCAGCCTTTGCTTCAAACTTTTTAATGTGCTTTTTGTCATTATTATGAATATAGCATACACAACCAAAAACTTTAAAATAGTTAATTATTAGTTTCTTCCCTTTGAGCAATTCATAGGGGGTCTTATGTTTTAGTTTGTGTATCAAGCTTCTGTTCAGGACATAGTTTGCTATGCTCACTGCCTCTGTCTAATAGGATAGGGGCATGTAAGCATCTGCAAGTAATGTGCCTGCAGCTTCAATGAGTGTTCTATTTTTCCTTTCAGCTACCCTATTTTTTGAGGAGTTCTAGGAGCTGAGAAGCAGTGTCTTATACCTTCTTTCCTACAGAACTCTAGCATAAGAAGAGACTCAAACTCAGTGCCATGATCACTTCTGATCAATGCAACTTAAGTAGAATACTCAATCTGTATGTTCTTGAGAAAATCTATAAGAACTTGAAAAGTACATGACTTTGCTCTCAAAAAGAAAACCCAAGTGAATCTGGAGAAGTCATCTATAACCAATAAGGTATAAGACTTCCCTCCTAGGCTTGTATAGCAACAGGGCCAAAAAGTCCATATATAGTAAGTACAAAATCCTAGGTGAATCACTCTTATTAATGGATTTAAAACTAGATTTAGTTTGCTTGCCTAGTTAACAACCCTGCTGAGGCCTTCCTTCTTGTAGGGGCCAGAAGGTAAACCTCTCACAAGGTTGTCCTTAGATAGTCTAGCAATGTTTTTAGGATTTACATGTCATAATCTCTTATGCCATAAGTCATTTTGACTACTAACTAAGTTAAGTAGACATATATCTGAAGTAATAAACTGGAAATTAACTAAATATATGTTTCCTTGTCTACTACCAATTAAAACTGGTTTGTTTTCTCTTGAGGTAATAGTACATGATTTAGAGTTGAATGATACCTGATAACCTTCATCACAGAGTTGGCTTATGGAGATGAGATTGTGCTTCAGTCCACTCACATATGCAACTTTCTTGAAAGTTACAGCTCCAATCCTGTTTTTGCCATAGCCCTCTGTTTGGCCACAATTTGAATAACCAAAGATGACCTTTGGTCCCAGCTTGGACTTATAGTCAATTAAGTTGTCCTTATTTTGCCTGTCATGTGCTTGGAGCAGCCACTATCCAGATAGCAGTGTGTTGATTATATGCTGGATAGGTCTTCATCTGCAAGTATAACACTTAGTTGTTCTTGACCTAGGTGTACCTTGGGATTCCTTGTTGATTTACATAGGAATAACTGGAAATATATGATCATTCAGGTTGATCTTTATAGCCTTTAGGATGATATCTACTTGGTTGTATTATCCATGTGCTAAAGGGATTAAAGTTTCTCTTAGAATTTGGATTTCTGTTGTTAAAATCTGGGATCGACGATTTCTTGTTGGATCGTCGAACTGAGTTCGACGATGTTAGATGAGATCGTCGATCTCTACTGGAAGAATGAGAGTATTCATTCTTGGAGTACCAAAATCGTCGATCTCTGTTCGACGAACCATACTGATGTCGTCGATCATAGATCGAAGAATGATTATTACTCAAGTTTGCATTTAGAGATCGTCATTTTGAGTTCGACGATCTGTTCATATATCGTCGATCTGCGTTCAACGATAATTGCTGAACATTGTCATTTTTGTTTTTCTGGTTATTGAGGTTATTTTTAATTTAAATCTGTTCAAGAACTTTATTAACCCTATTGACCAGTTCAGTATTTTTCTTTCCTTTGTCGTATATAAACTTTATTGGTTTGGAAAGATTGTTTTTCTGAATTATAGGTGGATTATTAGGGGAGGCACCTAATCCTACATTACTATTGTTGATCCTAACATTTATAGTACTAGTGATATCTAATAATTGTAGACTTCTCCCATTTAAGGATTCTTCTAATAACTTTGCATTGCTAAGTTCAGATTTCAAAAAGGATAATTGTTGATTAGCAGAGATAAGTTCATTTGTTAGGTTAGCATTCTCTGTAGTAGTTTTATCTAGGTCATTGAATTTTTCTCTGAGTTTTATTTCCTTCTCAGAGCTAATAAAGTCTATGCATAATTTTTAAATTCAAGTTTAAATTCCTCTGATTCAAAATCATAAGAGGATATTATCTGATCCAGCTGATAAGAGCTCTTCATTTTCAGACTCATCAGCATCTGATCTGCTACTGCATGCCTCAATAGCCATGAGGCAAACTTCTTGCCTTCTGCTCTTCTTTATCCTCACTGGAGCTGGAGGAGGTTGACTCTTCTTCAGTGTCACTCCATGACTCAACAACAAAGCCCTTGTCCTTCCTCTTGTGCTTGCTTGAGGATGGCTTGCTGTAGTGACCCTTCCTTGAGTCACCCTCCTTTATTCTATCGTTCTTCTAAACTTCTGGGCACTCAGAGATGAAATGGCTAGGTTTCCTGCAGCCAAAACACACTACTTCTTTAGATGGTGTTTTTTCATACCTTGGCTTGTCTTCATACTTGGATAGTTTCATTCTGAAATCTTTTCTAGCCATCTTAAAGAATCTCTTGGAAAATAGACTCATCAATTCTTCATTCACAGGAATGACTTCAGAGTCTCCTGCAGCTTTGAAAGCTATGTTTTTCTCTTTCCTAGTTGGTATAAAAGTCTTGACTTCAGCTACTGCTTCCCTTGATTTTATTAACTTCTCATAGGACTTTAGCATTCCTAGTAGAGCTTCAGTTGAGATCTCTGTTGTGCTTCTGGATTCTCTGATGGTCCAGATTCTTGAGTCCAATGTGGTGGGGGAAGCACATGAGGATCTTGTCATTCACTTCAGTCAAAGTGATTTCTTTATCTAGAGTCCTTAGCTCACTGATAATGGAGCTTAGTCTATTGTACATCACTTCCACTGTTTCAGCTTCATCCGTTTTGAAGTTTTCATATTGAGTGATGAGGTTGGATCTTCTATCCTTCCTCTTATATGTTGATCCAGCCACCATATGGTTCAGGGAGTCCCAAATGGCCTTGGCTGATAGGCACTCAGCATCCTTTTGAAATAGCTCATCTGATATTGTTTGAGCCAATATGTTCATGGCTCTAGCATTAGCTATCTTTGCCTTTCTCTATGCATCTGCCCATCCAGGGGGTGGAACAGCACTCATGTCTGTTGAAGTTGATGAGGATGAAGCCACTGGAGCTAGTGGTCCTGTAAAGATGGAATTAAATATATCCTCATATATAGAATTCATGTAGAGTCTAATTCTTGCCTTCTATAGTGTGAACTTGGACAAGTTACAAACTGGAGGTCTGCTGCTTGCATATTCTTTGTTCTGTGCCATGTTGTACAGATCTAGAAGATGTAAGAGAACAGATCTAACTTAGGATATTTGGTTCAAGGGTTAGCTTGTACAACCAAAAGAATCTCGTCTGATACCAATTGAAAGTTAGGTTTAGATCTGATATACTCTAGAGGGGGGGGGGGGGGTGGGGGGGTATGATAGTATGTCTATGTGTTTTTTGAAATTTTCTTTTTTAACAATATACAATTGTTACCTTTAACAACTATATCTAACTATCACAGATTAAAGAAATCAAAGATCACAGAATATCTAACTAACACAGCCACAACAAGAATAGAAGAGAAAAAGCAACCAGACGACACAAAAAATTTATAGTGGTTCCCCAAACTCGGTACATCCACTCTTCTATCACCCTTGGTAGGAATCCACTATATGTTTTGATCAGGTGACTGTCACCAGTGAGCTTTTGATCAGGTGCTCAAAAACCAACCCAAGTCTTTTTGAAGGAGACTTGCAACCAGAATAATTTTGAACGGAATTAAAACCCTGTATAGAGGTGGGAATGAGAGAGTGATGCAAGTCTTCTTATCTCAAGTCAAAATGAGAAGACTGTGTGGATTCTTATTTGTTGTCAAAGCTCACCCTGAGATCTTGAATGGTTTAGGAGTGGAAGCTTTGTTCAAGGGTGTAGGCCTTCAGCTTTGATGATCGCTCGACAACAGGCTTCTAAACTGATAAGTATGTTTGTCACTTGGAAAGCCTTGGAGCAGACTGAGGACAGATGAAGAAGATAAAGATTTTTTGTCTTTGTATATATTGATGTCGTGTATCTTCTTCTTTTCAGCAGAATACAGACTCATTGGTTTGTCGACGACCATTTGAATTTTCAAATTACTCCAGTAAACAATGCTGATGACGTTGAGAATTACACGACATTGATTACATTCCCCAATTGTTTTATTGAAAAAATGGCAGGAAATAATCTTGATGAAGACCATAATTAATGCTCTGTCTAACGGTAATATTCAGAGAATGTTAAAGCATTAATAACACAGGAATTACTGCAATATAATAGGAATAGAAGGAAGGAAATAACTTAGTCTGGAATCGTCGACTAGAAGACAGAATTCGTCGAGCTGAGTCCATAGTTCGTCGAGCTAAGTATTGCTATTCGTCGAGCTGAGTTACAAGATCGTCGAACTCTGAATAGTTGACTACTGCTTGACGAAATCTTCTTGTTCCGTGCTCTAAGTTCGTTGACCTGAGAACAGCTTTGGCTTTGAGTGAATTATGTCGCTGAGTCAATTTTGGCGCTGAGTGATCTTTAGCGTTGAGAGATGAAGTATTAGTCGACCTGAGAATAGAGATTGTCGAACTCTATTCAGAGAAGTTTATCTCTGAGTTGGTCGAGCAATGACTATCGTCGACCTGAGATCGACGAACGTTGATCTCTCTCTCTCTAATCATGATTTCTCTAAGTCTTGAGTCTCTGGTAGTGATGGAGGCTGGTCTTTTATACTGTTCACTCTAAGGACATGGCCTAGGCTTAAGAAACACATAAAATTTGACCCTTCTATACAACATGGGTCACAACTTAAGAAGACAACCTAGCCCAAATCACCTAGGGGTTCCAATAGCTTCCATCTTCCTGAACATACTCAATATCTCAGGGGGAGCTTTGGAATCATCAAATCCGTATAATCTTCTCATTTTCTTGAGAGAAAGAGAAGACTGCCATCTATTTTCTTTTACCTCTCTTATACAGGGTTTATTACTCCCTTCAAAAGCAAACTCTTTGGTGATAGGACACCTGATCAAAAATCTATTGGTTTTTAGGCACCTTATCAAAAGCATAAAGGGTTTCTAAATCTATTTGAAGCAGATCTTGTGGTGATAGGACACCTGATCAAAAATCTATGTGGATTCCTACTAGGGTGGTAGAAGAGTGGATGTACCTAGATTTGGGGAACCACTATAATTTTCTTGTGTCGTCCGGTTGCTCATCCTTCTTTATTTTAGTTGTGTTGTGATTTCTTTTGTTTTACTTCTCTTATACTTATAAGTAACACCAATTTTAATTCCTCTATAAAAATTATTTAAATTTTTTTAATACTCTATTCACCCCCCCCCCTCTAGAGTAAATTAGATCTATCCCCTCACTTTCAATTGGTATCAGAGGGTGTGTTTTATATTGGTTTTACGGGCTAACACCTGAACCTAAAGATCCTTGATAGATCCTTTTCTCTCCGTAGTTGCTCCGGAAGTTAACGTAGAAGGAGCCGGTGCAAAAATTTTGGCTTCTTGTTCCACCATTTATACCCAGATTTTTAAGAACTCGCTTTTTTGAACTCTAGCTTCTTTTCTTCCTAGTCATTCTTCGTTGCACGTGATTCATATTAAGTTCAAGGGAACGAGCCGTATTAACCAAGGTAAGAAAACCCTGAGTCATTGTTCCTGAGAGAAGCAATCACAATTCATCCCTCAACCATTCATAAAACCTAGTTGTTTTCCGTTCCTCATCTACAAACGTAAAGACAGTATATCTTCCCAATCTCATAAACTCATGCAAATAGTCATCCACCAACATCTCGCCTTGAGTTAGCCTTTGAAATTGGTTCTCCATCGCGATTTGGTGTGATAATGGAACATATCTTGCTACAAAACATTTTAAGAACTCATCCTTTGAGATCTCGCTTAACGGTCGACCAACAAACTGGTGCAGCTCCAACTCATCACACCAAAGTCTTGCCTCACCATCCAACAAGAAGGTAGTCACAATGACTTTTTTCCACTCTTCTATTTTAGTTTCCATCAGGACCTTCTTTATTCTTAAGAGCCAATCTTCGGCTCGTGTAGGGGGTTTAAATTCCCGTAAACACAGGGGGATTGAAACTAATCACATGTTTCATTTGCTTCTCGGCTGCTCGCCTTGCAACCACTGGCTCAACGGCCACTTATCTCACCGCCACACGCTCCACATTTCCAACCGATTCCTGTGTCATCACAGGAATAGGAGGTTTTTGAAAGTCAATCTAGTGTCAACTAGCTTCACCTATGGGGGGGATAAGTGATTTGCAGTCTTTTGCGGAATTAAAAATTAACCTGCACAAACAACAAACACAACACAGAAAAGCACACCAGAAATTATAGGGGTTCCCCGATTTGGGTACGTCCACACTTCCCCCTTCGACCTATCTCCCAACAAGGGATGACTCGGTCACTTCACCAACAGGATTGAAATCCAATCCTCTCACTATGGAAGAAACCCTTCCACCTGAAGGAGTCACTACTCCTACACAACGGGTTTCACCCAACCCTTACAACGAGGAAACAAAGTTCCTTTACAACAAAGTTAAAATAGAATGTACAAGAAATACAAACTACGTTTGGAGAACCCCATGTCCCTCTTCGTTCAATGAAGCTTTCTTGATGACGACGAAGAGTCCACGATCAGCGCACTCTCTTGGAGAGGATCTTCCCGAGATCAGCGGCGTCAAGTGAATGCGGCGGCGATGCTTTGTTGATCCAAACTTCTTGACGAAGCTAGCAAGGTCTACCAACGATCTTACTTGGATCGATCGTCTCAATCGATTCAGAGGGAGAAAAATTTCCCGCTCAACAAATCAAGAGACAAAGGATCTCAAGATAGACACGTGAGATGCTAAGCTTAGCCTCGGTTTTGTCGCCGGACGATCAAAGATGGCCTCTAAGATAAGCAGCGACGACTGACTTTCGAGTGGCGACGGCGACGGAACGAGCTTCGCAACCGGCTAGGTTACGCTCGGCGGCTTTGATTTCTCGTGAATGATTACCATTGGAGTTCGAAATATGCGAGTTTTATACTGTAGACCAACCCTAAATGACCGGTTTGGGCCCCACAAGGAGAAACCCTAAGCCCGGTTCATATAGTGCCCTATAAATTGGTTCGGTCCAGCAAGCCGACAAAATTCGCCTAAGGCAAATTCGGCGGGAATCATTGGTGATTCCGGTCGAATTCGGCGGGAATCACTCAAGATTTCCGTCGACTTTTCTTAGAAGAATTCTATTTTAAAGCTTGCCATCCGGAGGGAATCGGTGAGAATCAAAACCATTCTCGACGAATCGACGAGAATGCAGAGTCATTCTCGACGATTCGGCGAGAATCACTTAATTCTCACCGATTCTGACTTAGCAGAATTCATGAAGGCATTGAGTCAGCCGGAAGCATGCGGCGGGAATAGGTGATTGATTCTCGACGATTCGGCGAGAATCAGTAGTGATTCCCGTCGAATCGGCGAGAATTACTTGGTGATTCCCGTCGAATTTTCCTTGGACGATTCTTCGTCTTTCTTCCCAAGAGCTGGCTTCGACCCATCCTTGCTCCTCTTCAGCTCTCGATCAATCTCAACCCTGTACTTGAAAATAAGTACACTCCAATAGAGAGAGTACACGTGAGACAACACACTGATCTGCTCAACAGGGTTTAGGTTGCGCAGACCCGTGTATATTGACCCACTGCACCCTTACATTGATGTGTACTTAGCGTGGAATAACTGCAAGCATAACTTGAAGAAAATCATCAAATACATTATCTATTCACCTTAGCTAATTTAGGTACTTCTTCAAATCAGGTACATTGTGGATATAATACCCAACAATCTCCCCCTATTTGAAGAAGCCTAAACCCTACAAGCTAGGGTAAATAGGACATATGGGAATGAAAATCATAACCTAAGAATTCAGTTGAGAGTGAGATTCATTACCATTTTCCTGAGAGCATACTTAACGTTGGCAGCCACCTTAGCCTTAGCCGAGAGGGTAATCTCCCCTTTTTCGGATTCTACAAATCTGGGACTTAACTTGGAGCCACATGCTCCCCCTCAGATCTTGCATCCATGCTCGAGCTTGAGTTCCTTGCTGATGCTCCCCCTTTATCCAAGAGCCTTGAGCCGTACAGTCTTCACTATTCGTAGTTCAGCATGCCGAGTTCAGTTTTGAAGAGACTTAACTTTGCCTCGTCTAGAGGATTTGTGAAGATATCTATAACCTGCTTATCCGTTGGGACGTACCAGAGAGATATATCTTTGTTTTTTACATGCTCCCGAATGAAGTGATAGCGCACTTCAATATGCTTCGTTTTGCTATGCGACACAGGATTTTTCGCAATTGTTATTGCGCTTGAGGAGTCGCAATACATCGGGACTTCTCTGAACTGCAAGTCATAATCTTTGAGCTGATTTCTTGATCCATAGAAGTTGTGCGCAACAGCTGCTGCTAATATGTACTCAGATTCAGCCGTGGAGGTTGAGACACAATTCTGGTTCTTACTGTTCCAAGAAATATGTCTTCTTCCGAGGAATTGGCACGTCCCGGAAGTGCTTTTCCTATCATCCCTACTTCCTGCAAAGTCTGCATCTGAAAAGCCTATCAGCTCGACATCATTGTTTCTTGGGTACCACAAGCCAAGATTTGGTGTACCTTTAAGGTATCTAAGAATTCGCTTTGCAGCGACATAATGAGATTCCTTAGTGTTCACCTGATATCTGGCACATACGCATATGGAAAACATAATATCCGATCTACTAGCAGTAAGGTAGAGCAGGGATCCAATTATGCTCCTGTATTTGGTTTCATCAAAAGGTTTCCCTTCTCATCCTTATCCAGAGACACAGTGGATCCCATTGGAGTCCTCATAGAGGTTGCATTCTCCATTTCGAATATCTTGAGGAGTTCATTTGTGAACTTCGTCTGAGAGATGAAAATTTCATCCTCAGACTGTTTTACTTGAAGTCCCAAGAAATATTTTAGCTCTCCCATGCTGCTCATTTCAAACTTTCCTTGTATAATTTTAGAGAAGTTTTTGCAAAGATTATTGTCCGTAGAGCCGAAAATTATGTCATCGACATAGATTTGCACTAGCAAGATCTTGCCTTTGACCTTCCTAAGAAACAATGTCTTATCTATTTTCCTCTCGAGAACTTGTTCTCAAGAAGAAAACTAGACAAAGTCTCATACCAAGCTCGAGGAGCTTGTTTCAAGCCATATAACGCTTTATTAAGAAAATAAACATGATTAGGAAATGTAGTATTAACAAAAACTGGGGGTTGCGCGACATATACTTCCTCTTTCAATTTTCCATTGAGGAATGCAGATTCACGTCCATCTGATAGACATTGAATCCTTTGTGCGAAGCATATGTCAGGAACAGTCTGATCACCTCGTGCCTTGCAACTGGTGCAAAGGTCTGGTCGAAATCAATCCCCTCCTCCTGTTTGTAACCTTGAGCCACCAGCCTTACCTTGTTATTTATGATGACACCGTATTCATCCAGTTTGTTTCTGAAGATCCAGTTAGTGTCGATCACATTCTGGTTCTTTGGTCTGGGAATAAGCGTCCAGACATTGCATCGTTTGAATTAATGCAGTTCATCTTGCATGGCCAATATCCATGCTGCATCTTTGTTCGCTTCGTCGAACTTCTTTGGCTCAACCTGTGAAAGGAAACTAAGGTGCAAAATCTCGTTAATTGTACCTCTCCGAGTTCTGACACCATCACGAGGATCTCCTATGTTCTGATCTCTGGGATGATCCCTCACGTGTCGGAGCTCTAGGAGTCTTGCATCTGGAGTTCTTTCATCTTCTCGGGTTTCTCCTTCTTCTAAGAGATTTTCTCCATCCTGATCTTCAACTTCTCTAGTTTGCATTTAGGTGGAAACCTTGACGTACTTGGGAGTTACATCTTTGGCGGTCTCATCGAGACTTAGCTGTTCAAGTCTTGCACCTGCATCTTCAAGAATGCCACTGGAAGAATTGCTATGAAGCAAGATTCCTTCATCAAATACAACATTAATGGACTCCTCTACCACTAGGGTTTTCTTATTAAAAACCCTATATGCCCGACTATGGCTACTATAGCCCTTGAATATGCCTTCAAAGCATTTTTCACAAAATTTAGTACGCGGGTACTTCCCGTTATTGAGTACATAACATCTACAACCAAAGATCCTTAAATAGGACATGGTTGGTTTCTTGCCTTTCAGTAGCTCATAAGACGTCTTATGATGATTCATGTTTATCAATGCTCGGATTTGTACATGACAAGCCGTATTGACAGCCTCTGCCCAGAAGTATTCTAGGAGAGAAGCGTCATTGAACATTGTCGTGCAAGCTTCAATGAGCGTTCTATTTCTCCTCTCCGCAAAACCATTTTCCTGAGGAGTATGCGGGGAGGAAAACTCATGAAAGATACCATGTTCTTCACAAAATTATTTCATAGCCCCAGATTCGAATTCTATTCCATGGTCACTTCTGATTTTGACCACTGAGCAGTTAAGTTCATTCTGAATTTGCTTGAAAAAACTTGTGAAGATGTCAAACGTATCTGACTTTCGTTTTAAGAAGAACACCCATGTAAACCTAGAGTGATCATAAACACTCACTAGCGTATATAACTTGCCTCCCAAGCTATGAACTTGCACTTGACCAAAAAGTCCATATGCAGAAGATAAAGACATCTGGAAGAGTCTTTGTCTGCAATGCCCTTAAAGGTAGCCCGAGTCTGTTTGCCCTTCTGGGATGCAGGACAGGGGCTATCTTTGATGCACTTAATAATGGGAGCATCCCTTACTAAATTTTTAGAAAACAACATATTAATAGTCTTGAAATTAATATGTGCCAATCTCTTGTGCCATTGTTCATAAAGAGATGCACTGCCTTTTGCTACTAAGCACACGGGGGTAGAAGAATCTAAGCTAAGAAAATCTAAGCAAAAGATATTTCTGCTCTTAATGTCGGTTAATACCGTCTCCGAAGAGGCACACGATATTATCAGGCATTTATCCTTGTAGAACTTAACGTCATATCCTTTATCACACAACTGACTTACACTGATCAGGTTATGATTTAACCCTTCAACATAGACCACGTCGGTGATAGAGATTATACCGTTAAAAATCATACCGTAACCCCTGGTGACTCCTCGATCTGATCCTCCAAAGATGACTTTGGGTCCATTTTCGACTGGAGTGTAATCACGCAGCAGGCTACTTGTCCAAGTCATATGCCGGGAACATCATCTGTCCAAGTACCAGATAGGCGTTTTGGTGGCCTTTGGACATACCTGCAAAATAGAATCAGTTTCCCTTAGGAAACCAATCGAACTTGGGTCCTAGATTCCTTATTAGCATACTCTCCCTCGGGTAGTTAACCCTACGAGTGGTCGGCCTCGCATTGTTAACATGAGGAGTCTCGTTGAACCTTGGATTAAACCAGTAATCCACGGCAAAGTGACCAACTTTGCCACAACACCAAAGTCGAACCTGTTGTACCGCTTCGTAGGCTCCAGCTTTACCCTGGGAACGGTGCGTCCAGCTGGGGCCATGGATCTGGAGGTGGAAGCATCATGATGACAGCAATCACATGATTTCTTCACTTCCTATTCCTTCAGTATAACAGGCTTGGCTTTTGGTGCCTGCTTCCTATTATGGACGCTAGAGAAATAGCCATAATTCTCCACTAGGATTTCCTTATAAGGTGCCTTGAAGACACTCTCGCCGTAGTTGCGGGGGAAGGCCCAACCATCATACCGGCTCTTGGGCTTTTCTACTAAGGGCCGAAAGAAGTGGCCATAGGTTGACTCAAAGTCTTATTCATTGCAGGGAAAGCTAGGCTTCCTGAATTCAACAGGGTTGAGTTGGGCCTTTCCCTTTTTTGCAGCAGAGGCCTTCTTAGCAGCCTTATTTTACCTCTGCTTTCTGTTTCTCCTGGATGATTTACCAGGCACACTCATATGCCCCAAGCCAGCCCCCTTAGCCTGAGCAGAGAAGGTATCAACCAGTGGAAGAACAGTCTTTGGCATAGAGAAGCTTTTGGCAATCTTCCTTTCTGTCGCAAGTTTTCTTCCAACTTGTTGACTTCTTCCTATTTAAGGTCAAGAAGCCTTAGAGACTCTGAGTGCTCAAAAGTCAGGCCCAGGTGTTCCTGTCGGAGAAAGATCAAGCTAGTGATCTCGTCTCTTAGGGACACACCCTCAGCCTTAAGGAATTTGACTTCCTTTTTCTGAGCCCTCAACCTCTTACAGCATTCTTCAAAGGTATTGAGAAGAAGCTCATACTTTTCGAGGAGCTCAGCTTCACGGGCAGATGGGCTGTCCTCGAGATCATCATCAGGAGACTCATAGTAAGAGTCAGATAGGGGGGTACGAGCTTTTACCTTCCCAGTAAATGGGGGGCAGTCTCCTTCTGAGTCAGAGCGCCCCACTAGCCCGAAGTAGGCTTCCTCATCATCACTGGAGTCTGAGGAATCAGACTCACTCAGTGTCTTTGACTTTTTGGCGATGTAGCTCCTCTCCTTCTTCTTATCTCTAGAGGACTTGTGCTCCTCTCCCTTCCCCTTATCTCTCTTTCCTTGGTGGCAGTCAGTGATGATGTGACCTGGCTTATTGCATCCAAAGAAAATAATATCATTAGAGCGATGTTTGTTTAGTTTGGATTCATACCTGTCAGAAAAATAATTCTTCTTCTGATGTCTGGAGGAGGAGCCGTCTCTCTTTCTTTGATTCCTCAAGTTGAGGAACTTCTTGAACTCCCGAGTGATGAGGGAGAAGTCTTCTTCAGATAGCTTTGAGTCGGAAGAGCATGGCATTCTTCTTCCTCATCATCATTTTCCGAGAGCAGGATGAGGCTGCACCCTTGCCTTTCCTTGAATGATTTGCTTTTAGGGCCACAGTCTTCTCTCTGGCAGCGGCTTTATCGGCTTCTTCTTCAGCTTTTCTGGTGTTCAGCTGAAGCTCATAGGACAGAAGTTTCCCAAACAGAATCTGGGATCTGTTTCTGCCAGCCTGCCAAATTCTCTGATGGCGCAGATCTTTGTGTCCCATTCCTTGGTAAGGGATCTAAGGAACTTGTCATTTAGTTCACCATCGGTGAACACTCTGCCATAGCCCTTCAGGGCATTGACGATCTTTAGGAAGTCTCGAATGTCACTCCGATTTCTTCCTTGGGACCTTTCCTGAAGGCCTCGTACTTCTGGTTCAAAAGGGATCTTTGATCATCCCTTACTTCATCAGTGCCTTCCATCAAGATGATCAGGCAGTGCCAAATGTCCTTGGCAGTCCTGCAATTGATGAAAACCTGCATCATAGAATCATCGACGGCGCTTACCAGAATGTTCTGAGCTTTCTTGTCAAGTCCGACAAGCACCATCTCATCCTTATCCATTTTAGAAAGTTTCTTGGGTACTTTCTTGGTAGGATCAATGGTGGAGGCCTTAGTGGGGATATAAGGTCCCTCCTCCACTATCATGAAGAGTCGTGGGTCGACTGCTTCCATGTAGTACCTGATCCTTTCCTTCCAGATAGGAAAGTTAAACTTGGTGCACACTGGGATCTTCCCTGAATACTTGAGACCTTCCATTTCAAAGAGCTTCTTTCTTCTTGACACTAGATGCGGGAACTTACTCAAGGTGTTAACCTTATTGACGAGCAACCTCCCTCTAATACCACTTGAAAGTCAATCTAGTGTCAACTAGCTTCACCTATGGGGGGATAGGTGATTTGCAGTCTTTTGCGGAATTAAAAATTTACCTGCACAATCAACAAACACAACACAGAAAAGCACACCAGAAATTATAGTTGTTCCCCGATTTGGGTACGTCCACTCTCCCCCTTCGACCTATCTCCCAACAAGGGATGACTCGGTCACTTCACCAACAGGATTGAAATCAAATCCTCTCACTATGGAAGAAACCCTTCCACCCGAAGGAGTCACTACTCCTCCACAACGGGTTGCACCCAACCCTTACAACGAGGAAACAAAGTTCCTTTACAACAAAACTAAAATAGAATGTACAAGAAATACAAACTACGTTTGGAAAACCCGATGTCCCTCTTCGTTCAATGAAGCTTTCTTGATGACGACGAAGAGTCCACGATCGGCGCACTCTCTTGGAGAGGATCTTCCCGAGATCGGCGGTGGCAAGTGAATGTGGCGGCGATGGTTTGTTTATCCAAACTTCTTGACGAAGCTAGCAAGGTCTACCAACGATCTTACTTGGATCGATCGTATCAATCGATTCGGAGGGGAGAAATATTCCCGCTCAACAAATCAAGAGACAAAGGATCTCAAGATAGACATGTGAGACGCTAAGCTTAGCCTTGGTTCTGTCGTCGGACGATCAAAGATTGCCTCTAAGATCAGCGGCGATGACTGACTTGCGAGCGGCGACGGCAACGGAACGAGCTTCACGATCGGCTAGGTTACGCTCGGCGGCTATGATTTCTCATGAATGATTACCATTGGAGTTCGAAATATGCGAGTATTTATACTGTAGACAACCCTAAATGACCGTTGTGGGCCCCACAAGGAGAAACCCTAAGCCTTGTTCAAACAGCGCCTGATAAATTGGTTCGGTCCAGCGAGCCGATAAAATTCTCCTAAGGCAAATTCGTCAGGAATCATTGGTGATTCCCGTCGAAGTCGGCGGGAATCACTCATGATTCCCGTCGAATTTTCCTTGGAAGAAGTCTAGTTGAAAAGCTTGCCATCCGGAGTGAATAGGTGAGAATCAAAACCATTTTCGACAAATCGACGAGAATGCGGAGTCATTCTCGACGATTCGGCGAGAATCACTTATTGATTCTCGACGATTCTGACTTAGCAAGATTCTTGAAGGCATTGAGTCAGCCGGAAGCAGACGGTTGGAATCGGTGAGTGATTCTCGACGATTCGGCGAGAATCACTAGTGATTCGCGTCGAAATGGCGAGAATCACTTGGTGATTCCGGTCGAATTTTCCTTGGACAATTCTTCGCCTTTCTTCCCAAGAGCTGGTCTTTGACCCATCCTTGCTCCTCTTCAGCTCTCGATCAATCTCAACCCTGTACTTGAAAATAAGTACACTCCAATAGAGAGAGTACACGTGAGCCAACACACTGATCTGCTCAACGAGGTATTACGTTGCGCAGACCCGTGTATATTGACCCACTGCACCCTTACATTGGTGTATACTTATCGTTGAATAACTGCAAGCACAACTTGAAGAAAATCATCAAATACATTATCTATTCACCTTAGCCTCTTTAGGGACTTCTTCAAATCAGGTACATTGTGGATACAATACCCAACAGTTTTCCCTGGCCTCAGGGTTGCGCATTCATCATTGCGAACACGGCTTCCGCAACCAACCATATAGTTTTCGTCGAAGGAGTAGGTGTCGGAGCCTCATTAGGTGCACTACTCTCCACCGAGCGTTGTTGTTAATGCTGCCCCACACCTCTTTGAGTTGCCTACAATGTGAAACACACAATTAAGTAACTTCAAATATTTCCAAAAGAAATCATATGAACATATCAGTTCCGCAAACATGTGTATTTTCATTCCTAAGTGGACATTCATGGGTTTATATATGTTATCACGGTAGTGAACATACACGTGCTCCCCACCCGTTAAAAGAATTCGATGACAAATTCAAAGAATAAAGACCGAGAACGAAATCTGATAATAATTTTGTAATGCCCCCATCCATCGTATAGCATATGACAGAAGGTCCGGCCGGGGCCCGACACCATATACTACAGATAGGTAAGGAGGTTACTAGTTGAATTTTAAATCCATGTTCATTACAAACGTATCCTAACTCAGAGCATTCTAGTAGAAGTATTTAATTTATGAACCCAAATAAAACAGGAATGTTCACTATACCACAAGAATGATACATACATAACAATATATAACACATGTTTTGGCCATAGCCTTATTAGAACTCTTTTAATTAACATTAAGTGGCTTCATACTTCGGCATGAAGACCGGCCACACATGAATACAGTAATTGTTCACTTGTGGGCCTTCAAGGGCCAGCCAATCACAACACATTGGCTTCAGCCCTCTATTTTCCACTTGGATCTCCAGCACCTGCACAAACGGACCCACCAAAACATGACAAAAAAGCAACAGTCAACATTTTGCTGACCTGTGTATAACGATCCCAACCATTACTCTGGGTGATATTTCTCCATCACTGCAAACAAGACATCATGTATATAGTGCAATTTAAGAACCATTGATCACAGACGTAGGCTCAGCGACCACACGCTGGGTACGCTCAGCGCACATTTTCGGTGTCCATGACTTCTCGCGTGTCACCACCGTTCAGAAGTCCAAGACTTAACTGTTAACTTTGTCGTTCAGAGTTCCTTAACTTGACGAAAATATCATTCAATGGTAATTAACTTAATGATTAACTTACTCATTCAGAGTTCCTTAACTTAACGACTGCGTCGTTAAGAGGTACTTTACTTGATGAGTGACTGGCCATTCAGAGGTACTTAACTTAATGACCATGTCATTCAAAGGTCCTTAACATGATGGCACAGTAAAGTGATACACATCTCAACATACATATTTTCTCAAACATTGACCCCCAGGTCTCATAGCGATAGGTCGTACAACAATTCTAAAAATTATTCATTCATTTGGGTAATTTCCTGGAATTACTTCCAGTACTAAAATGCAATAGCCTGCAAACCCACTTTCACATTTTCTACATGTACATCTACACATATTCACAAAGTCTTATCCGGCACGCAAAGCATAAAATATTACCAATCCAAACCAACCTATTCAGATGGGCTTCACACAGTATGCCTAATCCGTAATCTAGATTTCCGGATCTTAATGCAGAAATATATGGGGATTTACCCTTTTAAATCCAACCTTTTTAACCTTTTGGTGAGTGGATTCATGCAAGATTGCATATTGAGGGCTTCACTTGTCTGAGAGAAACTCGTTACCCTTGTAGTTCTCTTTGGAGCCATGGTGTTTAAGTTTTATCCGGCTGGAAATGCACAGGAAGATTTCCTCTTCAAAAATCTAGCTCCAGCTCTTACTTTCTCTTCACCAACTATATCCAGCAAGCTATCAAAAGCTTCAGCCCCATTTCTATACTCATGAACACGCACAGGAGCAGACAAGATGAAATAAAGAGAGAGAGAGAGTCAAAAGGAAATAATACTTTCCTTCTTACACAATTCTCTAGTTAGGTGGTCACGTGTTACACCCCAGCCACACGATCCTCATCAACAAGAAGGAACGACCAAGAAACCTCCGGTCACTAGCCGCTTACATGCTATCTTACACGACATTCATGCCTCGACGACATCGCCGAATTGGTCGAGCTCAGCTGGATCGTCGAGATCAGCTAAATCGTCAAGCTTACTGAACTTTGTCGACCTCAC